>OX453062.1:2500-7500 GCA_949699795.1 Spicauda simplicius
GTAAAAAAAAAAAAAAAAAAGTACGGTTATATATATATATAAAAAAAATACTTACCGAATAGTTAGGTCGTCGCACGCCGGTCCACCGCAAACGCTACCAAACCTGCAAAAAAAAAAAAAAAAAAATAAAATATATAAATATAATTTAAATTAAAAACTTCATTTTAAGTAATAATTACATAACTCGCCTGTGCTTTATACTACTAAAATCCTCGCTGTACAAACTGTCTACCGGTACTGGTATCACGTTGCTCCGCACGCCGATTTCCTAGAAAACACAACATTTTAATAATAAAGTATATATTAGTATTACAAATTAATTAATTTAAATTAGATTGCTCATACGGATATTATAATGGAAAACGCGACGCCTGCGCTGTCCGCTGCGGTGTCCACAGAATCTTTAGAGACAATCGCTACATGTAACAAGGATAGACTCAACAAGATCCAGAGTCTTACACAGCGGATAATAGATACGGTGAATGAAGGCAGGAGCGTCACGGCCACCAACAGGAAGAACATAATAAAATTCGCACACAAAATAGAAAAGCTTGCCTGGGAAATAGTTGAACCCATAGAATTTGACAATCTTCTCTCAAATGTAAAGTCTAGTGTGGAGGAAGTACTCAAGGCTGAGATCACAAAAATAATAACACCAGCCTCAAAAATAGTCGCACCGCCATCATACGCCCAGGTAGCATCTAGCAGTTCCACCAGCCCTCCTAAAACTGCCAGACCGGTAAGCAAGCCCTCCATTATAATATACCCAACTTCGGAAGACAAAAAACTTCAAGGAAGTGACCTATACGCCGGCCAGAGTCCAGCCAGTTGGGAAGAACCGTCTGAGGGTCGAGTTCGACACTACCGACCAGCGGGACGAGACCCTCAAACGACTGCAACCCTCGCCGGAAATCCGAGCTGAAGCATCCCGAAAGCTGAGACCTATGGTCATTCTTAAAGGGGTTTCTAAGCAAACGCCGCCACAGGAACTCGCAGAACTGATAACCAAACAAAATGCGGAAGTCGGGTCACTGCAGCTCAGCCCAGACGACATACAACTAAGATTCCAAAGGTCTAACAAGAATGATAATTTATACAACGCGGTCCTATTAACTACACCGCAGGTCTGGAGGAAGTTGATTGAATTGGGCAGAGTCAATATAGATTACCAAAGGGTGCATGTAGAGGAGTTTGTTCCACTACTACAATGTTATAAGTGCCTGCAATACGGTCACTTGAAGAAACATTGCACAGATGAATCCAGCCCATGCTCGCACTGTGGAACAAACGACCACACATTTGTAAACTGCCCCTCGAGAGATAACAGCGAAGCAGCAAAGTGCTACAACTGCACCAATCGAAACCACAGATACAATACCTCCATAGACACCAGACACTCAGCTACCTCAAACAGATGCCCACACAAGGAGGCTATGCGTAACAAAGTGATTGCCAAGACAGATTACGGCGCATAGCAATCACTGAAACTGATACAGTGTAATGTCGATAAGAGTTACAAATGCTACAACGAATTTATCAACTACTTTATTGAACAAGATTATGATGTAGGCTTTGTCATAGAGCCGTATGTGGGAAACGTCAACGTAGTCAAAAATATTTCGGGCTACGATCTACATCAATTCACCAACGACAGCAATGACCGCGTCAAGGCATGTGTAATAGTTAAATCCGGTCTAGCAGCCACCCTGGGAATGTCTGAATACTCCAGCCCAAATCTTAGCATTGTCCAACTAGTAACCAAAGGAAGGAAGCTATTCTTGGCTTCCGTCTACGTGGAACCCAGAGTAGATGAAAACAATACACTAAACAGGCTAGAAATATTCTTAAAAGCTCATGGACAATCGCAGGTATTGATAGGCGGAGACCTGAACGGCTGGCATCCGGCCTGGGGCTCTGTTAAGAAAAATAAGAGGGGTAACGACATCTACACCCTGGCTGTTACACATGACTTGGTGATCGGTAACACCGGCAACGTACCCACATACTCAACAATAACACACGGCATAAGCCGATGTTCAATTATCGACGTTACACTGTTCTCAGATAAACTAGCGCACAGAATACAAAATTGGCGCGTTAACACGGAAGCATGCCCATCCAGCGAGCACGAAGCAATTGACTTTTCCCTACAGCTAAACAATAAAGAATTGAGCAAGAAGAAGAAGCAGTCTACATTTAAATACTCTACGGACAACGCCAATTGGCAAGACTTTAAATCTAATCTAAAAGACAATATCCACAGTAGTAATATAGAAGCCATACAAATAGAAACCCTAGACTCATCAAACCTGGAACAATATATCTCTGACATGACAAAAATTATCCAAAATACATCTGATATAACTTTTAGGAGGAAAAACAAATTTGACGCTCACATTCCCTGGTGGAATGCTGAACTCAACAACATGAAAAAGGAAGTAATTAAGATTCACCATCGGATACAGGATTTGGTCAGATCTAAAAAGCCCCTAGAAGCAGTACTCCAAGAAAGACAAGAGTTAAAAGATAAATATGCTGCAGCTATACGTAAGACATCCACTGACCATTTCAGAGAATTCTGTTGCAAACAAGGCAAGGAGAACGTATGGTCACTCACGAACCGACTTCTCAAGAACACGCCGCAGCCTAAGCCCTGCGTTACAGTTAGCTCAGGGGACACAAATCATACTATCTCCATTGATGACACCGCCGAAACCCTATTGAACAAATTTTACCCGAGCGATACTGTAGACACCACTGAAAACCAAAAACGGCTGCGCTCTGAAATTACAATAATACCAGATACGCCTGACGACAAACCGTTCACGGATGAGGAGGTCATAGGATGCCTAAAAACTATGAACACCAAAAAAGCGCCAGGCATGGACCACCTTACCGCAGATATTTGCCTAGCCTTCGCCACAGAATATCCTGATACAGTCACCAGAATTATGAATCAGTGTCTCGAACTGTCCCACTTCCCGAACAAATGGAAAACGGCGCACGTGATAATTCTACCAAAACCCAACAGAACTGATCATTCTAATACTTCGGCATATCGCCCAATAGGCCTCATAAATGTACTTGGGAAATTACTGGAAAAACTAATCATTAATAGACTCACCTTTCACCTGGATAAGAACAACTTCTCTAATCCTAATCAATACGGATTCAAGGGACAAACCTCCACCGTAAATGCACTAAACAAAGCCATTAATACCATAAAAGACGCAAAACAGAACAAGCAACTGGTCCTTGCCATCTCGCTAGACATACAAGGAGCATTCGATCACGCCTGGTGGCCAGTACTTTTTAAAAGGCTCAAACAAGTTAAATGCCCGAAAAACCTGTACAAGATAATACTCGATTATGTACAAAACCGAGAAGTATCACTGAACTACGGAGATGTCACCAAAACCAAGACGATGAGCAGAGGATGCGTCCAAGGCTCTGTGTGTGGCCCCCAATTCTGGAATTTAATATTAGATGACCTATTTGATGTCGATCTACCGGCGGGGTGCCACATGCAAGCCTACGCTGATGATGTTCTCCTCATCGTCCATAATAAAAGACAGACCGATTTACAAATTACTACAAACAGGGCACTAGAAGCCATAGCTAAATGGGGCAAAGAGGTCAAACTGACTTTCGGCCCTAGTAAAACCCAAATGATAACCTTTACTCCCAAGGCTAAAGCAGTTAAAATTTTCTTTGATGGTACAGAATTAAAATTCGTAAACGACATAAAACTTCTCGGAGTAATTATTGACAAAGATCTAAAGTTCATTAAACACACCAAACATGTTATCGACAAATCACTGATCATATACGCCAAACTCTCCAAATTCGTACGCCCAACTTGGGGAGCACAGCCCGAAAACATAAGAATAATTTATAAACATGTAATCGAGCCAATAATAACTTACGCAGCGGGCATCTGGGGGTCAGCAACTAAATACACATTAGTCAAAAACCATTTAAAAACACTCCAAAGGGGTTTCGCAATAAAGATAATAAGGTCGTTCAGAACGGTATCTGCGACAGCAGCCATCGCTCTCGCTCGTCTCACCCCGTTACACTTGAAAATAAACGAAATTCAAGCTGTGGAACTGGCAAAAATCCTGGGCACTTCACCGTTATTCCCAGACGATATTACCCTTGAAAGGCCTGCCAGGAGCTATGAGCTGCTGCATCCTGCAGATAGAATAACGATCAACATCAATAATGCCACTACACAACTGGACATAGACAATCTCTGCTCGGCTGAAAGTACACTCATTTTCACGGATGGTAGTAAATACAACGACACAGTTGGTGCCGCCTTTGTAATATACAAACAGGATAAGCTCAAATTAATAAAGAAATTTAAACTACACCCTTCATGCTCCGTCTACCAAGCCGAATTATATGCGATACAGAACGCATGCAGTTGGGCGGAGCAAAACAATACTAAAGACCTGGTGATTCTTTCAGACTCTCTCTCTAGTTTACAAGAAATCAGGAACAGGGACAGCACCAACTCAGCAGTAGTCACCATACACAAGACCATCAGAGCCATTCACGAAAAGCATAGCAGAATATCTTTTGTGTGGGTAAAATCACACATAGGACTCGCAGGCAACGAAGAGGCCGATGCTGCTGCCAAAGCGGCAGCAGCATCGCACAAAGCATACGATTACACAAAATTTCCAGCAAGTTTAATTAAATACAAGACGAAAATGGCAAACATACAACTATCCAACCAAATTTATAATTCCGGCCCACAAGGCGAACACACCCGAAGACTCTGTCCAAACCTCGAAATCATCCACAATCTGTTTAGCATCACTACTCCCTCTTTCGAACTAACACAAGTATTAACTGGACACGGATACCACCTAGCGTATCTGCACCGCTTCAAAATTAAATCTACAGATAGATGTCCCTGTGACTCTGAAACACCGCAAACTATTGAACACCTCCTGGAAGAGTGCCCAAAGTATAATATCAGCAGATACGAG
>OX453062.1:10000-315193 GCA_949699795.1 Spicauda simplicius
AATTTCATAAAGTACCTTAAAACGTTAATTTCTTCCCGAAATACTAATTATAGCCCCATACCCCCATACAATAAATTCATTGTAGTATATCCGCGTACCTAATTCCATTAAATTTGCTTAAGAAATCGAAACTTTAAATTTTAAAGGGAACCGAACCATAGTGGTTAAGTCCGTATTTTCATATAAATTATATCTCAACAAAATTAAATCATTAATAACTTCGCCATCTTTCGGCCAATTTCTTTCAAATTTTCAGCATATATTTGCCCCATCTAGACCTAACTAGCCCCCCTAATTTTAATTTAAAATTGTTATTAGTTTATTTTATATTAATTTTCTTTTTTCCGAATTTCATTGCTTTATAGTTTTGTGCTCCGTGCACCCTTATCCAGTTTTCTTACTTCCATAGGTGCGTCTAGACGAGACGATTCCATAGACACCTCTCCCACATAAATCAGACCAATAGTTTTAGAGTTATTCACGATTTTAGTTTTCGAAAGCCCGCCCACCCGCCCTCTTTTGATTTACTAAGGTAGATTCCTAGAAATTCTGCTTACATAGTAATATAATAAATATTTTCTTACCCTTTACTTTCTCTCCTTTCCTTTCCTTTGGCTTTTCCCGTAGAATTGTTGCCTCCCGTCGTCTTCTCGCCGTCCTCGTTCCTCTCCCCCCCCCCCCGGAAACGCCATACCTGCAAAAAAAAAAAAAAAAAAAAATTAAAATTAATAAAATAAAACAAAATTAAAAATTAATAAATAAAAATAAATATAAAATACAATAAAATAAGGTCGTTACTCCGAAGCTGTAGAGCAATTCCATCTTGATTCATCCTAACATAAATAACATAAATTAATACCGGTTAATTTCCTCATTAAAATGGCCAGCAATTTAGAACTCACACCTGAAACTATAATAACGGACACACACGAGCAGCAGACCTCGCAACCGCTACAGAGCGCTGCACCTAGAGAAACTCCAAGAACGAACGCCGATAGATTTCTGGAGATACAGGAGCGGTGCCGGAACATCGCAACAGCAATCGATGAAGGCAAAAACGTTTCTAAGGTAAATAAAGATGCCATCAAAAAGTGGGCCACTGAGATAGAGTCGCTAGCCCGGGAAACTAGAAACCATAATTTCGCACTGGAGAACGTCACGGCTACCATTCAAAGTACCATAAAATCCGAGATTTCCAAATTAACGCAAACAATACCGAACAAACATACTCCTGCTACTTACGCTCAAATCGCTTCCTCCAGCAGCTCAAACCCTCCGCTAGCCGCACCACCTAAAAGTAAACCCTCGTTAATAGTATACCCATCCTCAGAAAACAACAATAGAAAACAGGTCGCTGAACAATGGAGGAAAAGTATCAATTTCAAAACGGTCACTTATGCGCCGGCTGGTATTCAACCAGTCGGTAAAAATCAACTCCGAGTAGAGTTTGACACAGCAGAGCAGCGAGATGAAACGCTGAAGCGTCTTGAAAATTGCACGGACATCAGAGCGGAACCATCTAGGAAATTAAAACCAATGATTATCCTCAAAGGAGTTTCTAAAGAGACACCGACCGACGAACTTACAACCTTAATCACACAGCAAAACCCGGAAATCGGATTATTGAGACCGAACACAGACGACCTGCAATTCAGGTTCGCCAGACGCAACAGAAACGATAAGCTGTATAACGCCGTGCTTATAACCTCCCCCCACATCTGGAAAAAGATAATAGAGCTGACGAGACTAAACATAGACCATCAGAAAGTCCATGTAGAAGAATTTGTGCCCCTCCTACAATGTTACAGATGTTCCCAATTCGGACACTTAAGAAAGCATTGTTCCAAAGAAGAATGTCGGTGCACACACTGTGGCTCGGAGGAGCACATATTCGACTCTTGTCCCTCCAAAAATAACAAAGACGACGCAAACTGCAGCAATTGTTGTAATAGGAATAAAAGCCCAAACTCCACTTCCCACACCAAACATTCAGCCACCTCCATTAACTGCCCAGTGAGAGAAGTCATGCGGAACAAAGTCATTGCAAGAATTGACTATGGAATATAGCAATTACTGCATATCATCCAAGGCAATGTGGATAGGAGCTATAACAGTTACCACGAGTTCATAAATTACTTCATTTCAAAGGATTACAGTATAGGTTTAATAAGCGAACCCTATGTAGGTAATATAAATACAGTTAAACATATAGCAGGATACGAAATTCATCAGTTCCCTAATAACAATAGAGTCAAAGCTTGTATAATTATCAAATCTGGCATAGCTGCAACGTTAGGTATGTCAGAATATTCAACACCTAACCTCTGCATCGTACAACTGTCCACGAAAGGGCGTAAACTGTTCCTCATTTCACTATATATTGAACCTAAAATAGACGAAAATAATACCCTCAACCGCCTGGAAATGTTTTTAAGAGCTAATGACAGGGCCCAGATTATAATAGGCGGAGACTTTAACGGCTGGCACCCAATATGGGGATCACCCAAAGCCAACAAAAGGGGCACGGAGGTCAATGCTCTGATGGTCTCACATGATCTGGTCCTAGCTAACGACGGTACCTCTCCAACATTTATGACTATCACCCACGGCGCCCAGCGCAGCTCAATAATAGACCTAACGATGTACTCCGACTCACTTAATAATAAAATCTCGAATTGGAAACTTAACACTGAGGCATGTCCATCGAGCCAACATGAGGCAATAGACTTCATAGTAAATCTAGGAAATACTCAACTTAAAAAGAAAAAGAAGCAGTCCACACATAAATATGTAATCAGCGACTCCAGTTGGGACGAGTTCAAAAATAACCTGAAAAAAGAAGTAGAAAATAATAGAATTAAAGAAATAGATATAGAATCATTAAATAAACAAAAATTAGAACAATATGTAGCTAAAATTACAAAAACAATACAAAACACATGTGACAAGACATTTAAAAGGAAAAATACTAAATATACTCACATTCCATGGTGGACATCCGAATTAGATAACCTAAAAAAAGAGGTGATAAAAATGCACCATAGACTGCAGGATTTAGTAAGATCTGGGAAACCCATTCAAAATGTGATAGCTGAACGAAACGAGATAAAAGATAAATACGCGCAATGTATTAGGAAAACATCTACGGAGCATTTCCGGCAGTTTTGTTGTATGCAGGGGAAGGAAAACGTGTGGTCATTGACAAATCGTCTGTTAAAAAATGCCCCCCAACCGAAACCCTGCATGACAGTCTCGGCCGGGGATGACTCAAGCCACACAACATCTCCTCTTGACACAGCAATGACACTAATAAATAAATTTTACCCAGATGATACAGAGGATGTAACAGAAACTCAGAAACAACTTAGATCCCAAATGTATAACGTACCGAACACACCGGATGATCCTCCATTCACTGAGAACGAAGTCCTAGGCTGTCTTCAATCGATGAGTGCCAAAAAGGCACCAGGAATTGATCACCTGACCGCCGATATATGTCTAGCATTTGCCATCGAATACATTGACACCATCACAAAAATCATGAACAAATGTCTGGCAATGTCACATTTTCCTACGGAATGGAAGATAGCGCAAGTTATCATTCTACCCAAGCCAAGCAAATCTAACTACACAGAAATATCATCTTATAGACCAATAGGCCTTATAAATATATTAGGAAAACTTTTAGAAAAACTCATGTGTAAAAGACTTACTTACCATTTAGATATAAACAACCTCTCGAACCCATTACAATTTGGTTTTAAAGAAAGAACATCCACTACAGACGCATTAAATAAAGCAATTAACGTAATCCATTCAGCAAAAAACGATAAAAATTTAGTTATAGCCATATCCCTAGACATTCAAGCCGCATTTGATAACGCCTGGTGGCCGGCGTTATTTAAAAGATTAAATAACATCAGATGTCCTAAAAACTTGTATAAAATAATACTTAACTATGTACAAAATCGCAAAATCATTTTAAATTACGCGGATGTATCTGTCAGTAAGATTATGAGCAGAGGGTGCATACAGGGGTCTGTGTGTGGTCCCCTATTCTGGAATCTAATTTTAGATGATTTATTTGATATTCCACTTCCAGAGGGGTGCCACATACAGGCCTTTGCGGACGATGTTCTGCTTATAATTAATAGTAAAAAATGCGCAGACCTACAGATAGCAGCCAACAAAGCCCTAGATACTATTATAAAATGGGGTTCCGAAGTTAAATTAAACTTCGGTCCAAGCAAGACCCAAATGATTGCTTTCACGCCTAAAGCAAAAGCCATACAAGTCAAATTTAATAATATAGAACTGAAATTCATAGATAGCATTAAATTATTAGGAATAATAATAGATAAAAATTTAAAATTCATTAAGCACGCGAAATATATCATAGACAAATCACTAATAATATTTAAAAAGCTAGCTAAATACGTAAGACCTACGTGGGGTGCGAACCCTGAAAATATAAAAATAATCTATAAACAGGTTATCGAACCCATTGTTACGTACGCGGCAGGAATTTGGGGGTCCGCAACCAAGTATGCATTGGTAAGGAATCAGCTAAGATCCTTACAGAGAGGATTCGCGATTAAAATAATTAGAGCATTCAGAACGGTATCAGCCACAGCAGCTATCGCCTTGGCAAAACTGACTCCGCTCCATCTAAAGGTCGAACAGGTCGCAGCGATAGAAGTTGCTAAAATCACAGGTACAACACCGCTGCTTCCTAATGATATCACCATGGAGAAACCGGCAACCAATAGCGAGCTTTTACATCCTGCTGAAAGAAGGTACATCGACTTCGATTATGCCACTAACCCCGATGAAATTAATAAAATTTGCCCTGCCGATTGCACGAAAATATATACTGATGGAAGCAAACACAATGAAAATAAAGTCGGCGCCGCTTTTGTAGCATTCAAACCCGATGGCTCAAAAGTCACAAGAAAAATCAAACTTCACGATAGCTGCTCGGTCTTTCAGGCAGAATTACTCGCAATCCGGAACGCAGGTACATGGGCTGCTCAACATAACATCATCAATGTAGCAATTTTAACAGATTCCCTCTCCAGCCTGTATGCGATTAAAGATAAAGATAGCAATAATAAAACAGTTGCGAATATCCATAGAATTATACAGTCAATTAATAATAAGAATGGAAAGGTAACATTCGTATGGGTTAAAGCACACGCTGGGTTGGAAGGCAATGAAGAAGCAGATGTACTAGCCAAAGCAGCAGCAGTGTCCCACAACCCGTACGAATATACTGAATTCCCGGTGAGCTACCTGAAACAGAAAATTAAAGAAATTAATAAAATAAAATCACTTGAAATCTTTAACTCGACCACTCAGGGTGAACACACGAGAATAGTTTGCCAGAACCTGGACACGATACACAAACTTTTTGAATGCACAATACCATCGTTTGAGCTTACACAAATACTGACAGGCCACGGTTACCATCTGTCGTATTTGTGTAGGTTCAAAATCAAGAATTCAGACTCATGCCCATGCGATTTCACATCACCACAAACTGTACAACACCTTCTAAAAGATTGCCCAAAATTCCACCTATCTAGATACGAACACACATCTACATGTAATATGGAAAATATTGATGATCCGTATAACATCGCAGACTTAGTTCAGAACGAAAAATGTATTGCAACGTTCGAAAAACATGCGAAGGAAATCGTGAACACCCTAAAAGATTTCAATAAAGACGTTGTTTGAGTAATATTAAGTAAATTAAAAAAAAAAAAAAAAAAAAAAAAAAAAAAAAAAAAAAAAAAAAAAAAAAAAAAAAAAAAAAAAAAAAAAAAAATTGGATGTGATTTTATATATATATAAATATATACATATAAATATACAATATAGATACATATAAAAGAAAAGAAAAGTATAAATAAATACAATTAAAATTATAAATATATTATTACTAACAAAGTCAGAGCGATGAGCCGCCCGTATATTATAGCGAGGACTCAAAGCTCAAGAAAATGATTGTAGCAAAAAAAAAAAAAAAAAAAAAAAACCTAACCTAACCTAACCTAACCTAACCTAACCTAACCTAACCTAACCTAACCTAACCTAACCTAACCTAACCTAACCTAACCTAACCTAACCTTTTTTTTTTTTTTTTTTTTTTTTTCGTGGGGAAACCCATCATGGGTTCCTCTCTGCGCGGGGGCAGCTGAGAGGATATGCCGGACTCCTACCGGCTAAAACCCCACGGTGTTCCTCAGTACGCCCTTTGCCGGGACTGCGGGTAAGCTAGAAGCAGTCGTCCGTGGTCCCGGCGGCGTCTGCCCTCGGCAGGGCCCTTCTCTTGTAGGGATGGAGCTGGAGCTTCTCCATCCCTCCGTCTTGAGGTGCGCGCGGGAACACCGCGCGCGCCACCTCGAGGCATGTCAATTTGGCACAGGATACCCCCGTATCCTGCACCAAAGCCTCCGTTATGGGGGTAGGAGAAGGGCGTGAGGAACCCTTCCCCTACGCCCGGTTTTCCGGCTGCGGATAGGGAGGTCTGAGGTTTTCTCTCGCTCCCTCTCCGCAGCCTCCTTCTGCGAGATGACTTCCTCGCAGAAGGATTTCACAGCTTTCCAGGACCTCTCGCTCTCCACCATGGCTTTTACTACGGCCGGGAGCGAGAGGTCTGGCCCCACTGCAGCGACGAGGACACGGCGCTGATTATCCCATGCAGGACACTCTTCCAGTGTATGCTGCGCCGTGTCTTCGTCGCAGCTACAATGGTGGCACTGGGTGGTTGGCTCCCTTCCGGCTGTGCGGCACAGATACCTCCCGAAACACCCGTGTCCCGAGAGCACCTGCACCAGCCGGAAGGTCAGTGACCCATGCCGCCTGTCCGTCCAGTCTTCGAGCACTGGGCGGACAGCCTCTACAGTCCTGAGGCCAGCCGTAGGTTCGGCCAGCCTCTCCTTCCACTTAGCAGTCATGGACTGTAGAGCGTGGAACTTCCGCGCTTCCTCCTCCTTGGCCGTAGGGTGTTCCTCCCGGAGCCGGAGGTCTCTGCGCCATCGATACATCGCAGCATAGACCTCCGCCTCCAGAACCTAACCTAACCTAACCTAACCTAACCTAACCTAACCTAACCTAACCTAACCTAACCTAACCTAACCTAACCTAACCTAACCTAACCTAACCTAACCTAACCTAACCTAACCTAACCTAACCTAACCTAACCTAACCTAACCCCAGTCGCATTCCGATACTCGAAGCGAATACAAGCAATTTTAACGTGCTCCACACTTAAAAATTAATAAAACCGGCAATTCGCAACCAATCGGCGCGAAATAAAAAGCATTCAGTGTGCTTTAGTGCAGTGCATAACTTGGACAAACATTTTAAACTGGATTGCAGTGGGAAATAGTGGAAAACAGTGAAAAACCTAATTTAACACGTGCTTTCGAGGTTAAAACATCAAGCAAAAACAGAAAATCGAAGACGCTGCTCGATTTAGATCGATACCCCCTGGGGATTTTTACACCCCCAGGTGGGGGTTGATGATCTGCACAATCTGGCATAAAGATTTTGAAAATTGGACCGTGCCTTCAGGAGTTATTGCAATTTTCCTGAAAACCACGTGGAGGCTAAAAACTAAACTGGACCAGCTACGAGGGTGAAAATCGGCAGGAAGGTGGACATCATCAAGAAAACACGCCTGAACGAAAAAGAAAAATTTTCCAACTTAAGGAAAAATTTATATTTAAATTGTAAGTTGTAAACTTTTCCACCGCATAAAATCTTTCAGGAGCAAAATTTCAAAATTTTAAAACTGCAATCTTTGGCGCTCTTACTCCAGCTATAAGCTATCAAAATTTCAAAATTTTATATTCAAAATTCAGGAAATAGTGAACATTTTCCTGAAAAAACCACTTTTCCAGGAATTTTCCGGAAATTTTAAAAGTTTTGGCCCTGAAATTTTATGTATCTTAAAGCTCTTATTTTTATCTAAATTTTGGTGTTTTTTATAAAATTTTTGGACAACGCATTATAGAGATATCGATTTTTGAACATTTTTACCAAATAACTCCAGAAATAATAAAAAATTCAAAATTTTAACTACAGAAATAGCCTCAGACAACGTTTTTGATAGTAATTAAGCCCAAAGTCGACCCTCGTAACTTTAAAAACGGCTGAAATCGACATTTCGGCCATTTTGGTTTTTACCGGCGCCGAAGTTTAAAGTTCGATATCTCAAAAAGTAATTATCGTAACGACCTGTAATTTTCGATGGAGATAGCGACTTTTTTATTAGAATAAGTAGGTGTAAGTTTCAGGATTTTTCAGGCCTGAAAAATTTCCAGCCCTGAAAACCCTCCCAGACCAAAGATCAAAAGCGGCCAACCTTACCATCGAAAACCCGGGGTCGCTCCGACTTTCCAAAGCGGAGTTATAGCCCGTCAAAGTCGGAGTTTGACAGTTGGCCGCCATTTTGAAAATCTTTGAGTCGCTATAACTTCTGAACCAAAGTCCGTAGAAAACTGCGGACTTCAGATCCGGGTTCAGGAGGAAACCTGCTATCAACCCTGAAGGTTTCAGGCGGCTCAGAGCACCTAAATTTCCGGGTGTCTGGGAGTGAGACCGGGGGGTGGGGGAGGTCGAGCTGGGTCAGATAAACCCAAACTCGGGTGTCCTACGACGTATGGTTTGGGAGATATAGCCGGTCGAAGCTGCAATTTGACAGCAGCAGCGGCCATATTGGAAAACTTTAAACCGGCATAGCTCCCGAACGGGGGGTCGTAGGACATCGGGGTTTTCGGGAAAGGGGTTCCCCCTCGCTCCGTGACAGCATCCGCCCCTCATTTTCAGGTTTCAGGCACCCCGATTTTTCAGGCCTGAAAACCATCTCAGCAGGTAGAGCTCGGCGAGCCACTCAACGTGCCCGAAACCCGGGGAAAATCGGCCTATTCGTTCCGGAGATACAGCAATTTAACCACTCCGCGGCGGCCATCTTGTGCTGAAACCAAAAACTTCGGGAAGCCATATCTCCGGAACCCGTGCAGCTAGAGTACCCGAGTTTGGGATCGTTGGGAAGGGCTCGGGGAGCGCTACAGGTTGGAGTACAGAACGAGGCTCTATATAGAGCTCGGAAAAAGAAAGGCTCTACATTTGTAATTATCTGTATTTTTGTATATTTCTATGACATATTGTCACGCACGGACTAAAAATTATATAATTAACGTACACAAACGGACTGTCAGCGATACAGCGACTTTTCTTTTTACCTGTCTCTGCATGCTTTTAATTAAATAGTATTATTTACACCCTTATACAATTTTATAACTAAGACCGTGCACAAAGTGCACGAAAATATTTTATATAGGTTAGTTAAGCTACACACACACCAATTCACACACGAAACATTCACTCACAATTACACAACATACAGCCCAACTTAGAAAATAAGTTGACAATAAATAGAGGACAGTACACACATAGTGTACAACCACGCACAATAAAAACTTATAACATACACACTCGCACACTCACACACACAAAACACACACACATACACACACACACACACACACACACACACACACACACACACATACTTACCAATAAAAGGTAGACGGCAGGCCGCCTAACCGGAACTCAGGACCTGAAACAAAAAAGAGAACGAATTAGACAAAAATGTTCGGAATTAGAACACCGGCCAAGCCTAGAGCGACTGAATCCCAAACCCAACCCCAAAAAAGGTCTCCACAACCTCCCACAAACGTAAGGCGCAGTGTTGGGGAATGGGAAACGGGATCAGTCAACAACAAAAGCCCGACGGAAAACGAGAACACAAATATTAAAACCCCCTCACCCAGGCTCACAACAACTGCGACTGCACCACCTGGCACCAAAAAGGCGCCCAGAAGAGAACCTGCAAAAACTGGTAGGGCAGAGTTCACACCCAAGATGGATCTCCAGCTCGAGTCCTCACCTGAGGAACGAGCCAAATCCGCAAGATCCTGGCTCGCGAAAGGCCACTCAGCCCTGACCGAGTCCAGAAATTTGAAAGGAGACTTGAAGGAAACGCTGAAAATGGCTCTAAATAATCTCCATAGATTATACAGGGAGGCGGAGGTTCAAAACGGGGAAACACAGGTTGAGGGGAAAAAAGGAGAACAGGAGTATGAAGATCGGGTAAAGGACAAACATGCGTCTGAAGCTAACATCTCGGTAGGCTCTGAGAGTATCCTCACATTAAGCCGAGAGCTTCAGGCGCATACTAGGCTACTCCAGGATAACAAAATTGAAATGGAGAGACTCAAAGACTTGTTAGAAAAGTCTCAAGAAAGGCCTTCCTACGCGGAAGCACTCAAAATGAATAACATCGGAAAACCCACCCTCCATTCGGTGATTGTAACGTCAAAAAATGAGCAGGAAACTGGGGAGGAAGTATTGGAAAAGGTCAGAAAGGCAGTAAATGCGAAGGAGGGATGGGTCAAAGTGGACCGCGTCAGGAAGGCAAAGGACAGAAAAGTGGTTATGGGGTGTGCCAGCGCAGAAGACAGAGAAAAGCTGAAGAAAAGACTAGAAGAGAATGGGGACACCCTCGTTGTTGAGGAGGTGAAGAATAGGGACCCGTTACTGCTGCTGAGGGATGTCCTGACCATCCATACGGACGCTGAAGTCATCAGTGCCCTCAGAAAGCAAAACGGGGCCGTCTTTAGCGGCCTCAGCAACGAGGAGGACCGAATAGAAGTCAAATACAGACGGAAAGCTAGAAACCCGCATATTGCACATATCGTGCTCAGGGTATCCCCAAAAATATGGAACAGAGCGGTGAACGTGGGTAGGTTAAGGGTGGACCTGCAGAACGTGCAGGTGGAAGACCAGACACCGTTGGTGCAATGCACAAGATGTCTGGGATTCGGACACGGAAAGCGGTTCTGCAGGGACACCATTGACCTCTGCGGGCACTGTGGCGGTCCCCATACAAGAAATGAATGCGCAGAGTGGCTCGCAAGAACACCTCCATCGTGTAGGAACTGCACCTTGGCGAAGCTCCACCAGGTAGACCACGACGCATTTAGCCGGCAGTGCCCCGTGCGTAAGCGCTGGGACACACTGGCTAGAGCGGCGGTGGCGTATTGCTGAAGTGGTCCAACTCGCCGACACCTCGTACGCTGTCCTGCAGGCAAATCTCCAAAGAAAGAAATTAGCGACGGATGAGTTAATGCATGAGGCCAGCGTGCGAGGCGCAGCTATAGCGCTTCTCCAGGAACCCTACGTTGGGGGAGGGAAACGGATGAAGGATTACCGGGGTGCGAGGATATACCAGTGCACCGGAGAGGGCACGTCAAAGGCGGCGATAGCCGTCTTTGACGACAAGATGGACATCACTATAGACTCGCGAAACACCACGCCTAACATCGTAGTCATAGAAGCCCGAACCGAAGCCTGGTATGCAACCCTGGTATCCTTCTACTTCGAGCCGGACAAGCCGATCGAACCGTACCTCCACCAGCTGAGGAGGATAGGAGAGGCGCTAAAAAGCAAGCGGATCTTGATCGGCGGTGACAGCAACGCCTGGAATGCCTGGTGGGGCAGCGACAAGGAGGACAGTAGGGGAACAGAACTCCTAACCATGCTCGACGAGTTGCAGCTCCACATCTTAAATACCGGAAACACACCTACTTTCGACACGGTACGAGGCGGCAAACGGTACTGCAGCAACATCGACATCACGGCGTGCTCGACGGATCTGTTGGACCGAGTGGTAGACTGGAGAGTTGATGAGAGCCTAACGACTTCGGATCACAACGGCATAACATTCAACATGAAACTCACACGTTTAAAAGGCAAAAACATAACACGGACAACGCGACTCTACAACACTAAAAAAGCCAACTGGCAAAGATTTCGTGAGAAATTAAGCCAGTTGGCAAATGAACACAACTTAACAATAGACACAATTAAAAACATAACAGACAAAACACAACTAGAGCACGCAATAACACTCTACACAAACATAATAACACAAACATGCACACATACAATACCAAAAAGAAAGACCACAAGTACACTTACCTTGCCGTGGTGGTCCGAGGAGCTCCAACGACTAAAGAAAGAGGTCGCCACTCGAAAAAACAGGATACGCCGGGCAGCACCAATCCGCCGTGCAGCCGTTGTCGCCGACTACCTGTCAAAGAGGAACGAGTATGAAGATGAAACAAGGCGGGCGCAAATCGCGAGCTGGAAGGAGTTCTGTGAGAAACAGGATAGAGAGACTCTCTGGGAGGGCATCTACAGAGTGATAGGAAGGACAAGGAAAAGGGAGGAGGACCTGCCGCTCATCGTTAGAGGAAGGGTACTAGACGGGGCAGACTCAGCGCGTGTACTCGCTGAAACGTTCTTTCCGGAGGACAGGCCAGAGGACGATGACGAGCAGCATCAGGCTGTCAGGATAAGGGCAGAAGAAGTAAATTGCGAACCTAACTCGGAGGAACAGGACGACCCGCCTTTTACGATGAGAGAGTTGAAGACAGCGGTGAGGTCCTTCAACCCGAAAAAAGCCCCTGGATCTGACGGGTTCACAGCTGACATTTGTGAGAACGCCATAGAGAGCGACCCAGCGCTCTTCTTGGGCATCATCAACAAATGTCTCGAATTGAAGCACTTCCCCAAACTTTGGAAGGAGGCGACGGTGATCATACTTAGAAAACCTAACAAGGAGTCATATGATACGCCGAAGTCCCTCCGGCCAATAGGGCTACTGCCCATTTTGGGGAAGATATACGAGAAGCTGTTAGTGGCGCGAGTCAAGTTCTACATTATACCTAGGCTGAGCACGCGCCAGTATGGCTTCATGCCACAAAGGAGCACCGAGGACTCCCTCTATGATCTACTAACTTACATCAGAAGGAAACTGGCGGACAAAAAGATTATCACACTAATTTCGCTGGACATAGAGGGAGCCTTCGACAGTGCTTGGTGGCCCAGGATCAGGACGAGGCTCGCTGAAGAAAGGTGTCCGCTGAACTTGCGTCGCGCCATTGACAGTTACCTCGAAGACCGCTTCATAAATCTGAGATACGCTGGAAAACAACATCGCAGAGGAACAAGCAAGGGCTGCGTGCAGGGCTCAATTGGCGGGCCGGTGCTGTGGAATGTAGTCCTGGACCCGCTTCTCAAAGGCCTGGAACAGAGGGCTGACCATAGCCAAGCCTTCGCGGACGATGTTGCCCTACTGTTCCATGGAGACACGGCCCGAGAGATAGAGGGAAAAGCCAACTCTACCCTAGAATATGTTCGAGCGTGGGGTGTCGCAAACAAACTAAAGTTTGCTCCGCATAAAACAAGCGCAATAGTAATTACCAAGAAGACCAAGTACGACACCCCACGCTTAAGCATGGGAGGAGTAGAGATAAAAACCGGCAGGGAGTTAAAGCTCCTAGGAGTCACCATCGATGATAAACTCACCTTCAACTCACACGTCACCAAAGTGAGCAATAAGGCAATAGCGATTCACAAACAACTAACGCGAGCTGCGAAGGTGAGTTGGGGACTCCATCCCGAGGTGTTGAGGACTATATACACAGCGACCGTAGAGCCAGTTGTCATGTACGCAGCCAGTGTTTGGGCCCCTGCATCCAGGAAGCTGGGAATCCGTAAGAAACTAGGAGGCATCCAACGGTCCTTCCTACAGAAGATCTGTAAGGCGTATAGAACGGTGTCGCTGAACTCAGCGCTGGCTCTGGCTGGGATACTTCCACTCGACCTCCGCGTACAGGAGGCAGCCGCTCTGTACGAGGCGAAGAGGGGTGTGCCCCTGCCCGAGCTAGCCGGAAGAGAGATCGAGCGTAGGGCTCCAACAGCCGAGGCCCCTCACCCAGCGGAACAAATGGACATTGAGTTCATACGCCTGGTAGACCAGGAACAACTAGATTCAAACACAGGGTATGATCTGATGATCTATACGGACGGCAGCAAGATTGACGGCCGGGTCGGCGCCGCGCTGTCCCTATGTAAAGGCGACGGCGAAGTCAGGGCCGTTAAGCTCGCTTTGCCGCCCTACTGCACCGTCTACCAGGCCGAACTCCTGGCCATTTGGAAAGCAAGTGAGGTGGCGCTTAATCGAAAAGAGACCAGCTGCGCTATATATAGTGATTCGATGGCTGCCCTCCAATCCTTGACAGCGGAAAACTGCACCCACTCCCTGGCAGTAAAAACCAACAAGAACATAAGGAGCATAATCCAGCAGAACAGAACGATAGCTCTGTTCTGGATTAAGGCGCATGTAGGAATGCCGGGGAATGAGCGTGCGGATCAGCTGGCTAGAGAGGCGGCGCTAAATGCTAAGGTCGCCCCAACATACGACCTGTGCCCCGTCTCATTCGTCAAGCGATGCCTGCGTAAGCGGTCGATCGACGAATGGGACGTAAGGTACAGAGCCGAGACAACAGCCAGTGTCACCAAAATCTTTCTTCCGGACGCCGTCTCAGCCTTCAGGGTAGTCAAAAATCTGGGAATAACTGGATTGCGGACGCAAATACTGACAGGCCATGGTGGGTTCTCCGAGTACCTGACTAGATTCAGATGCAAGGAGAACTCATCATGTACTTGCGAACCCGGAGTGGTCGAGTCCGTCCCGCACATCCTGTTTGACTGCCCTATCTTCGCGTACAAGAGACTCGAATTAGAACTAAAAATCGGAACACAACTGACACCACACAGCACATCACAAATTATGTGTAGCGATAACCTACAAACTTTCATTAAGTACTGCGAACAAGTTGCAGAGACAGTAATAAAAAGAAATAGTTCTTAAAAATATGTTGACTAAATATTGATTGTATATTTACGTGCAACATATACATAACGTGAAATGTAAATAAATATAAGAAAGTAATGTAGAATATAAGATAATATGTAACAAAATAAAATAGCATAGAAATAAGTTAGATAGCAATATATGTAAAATAGCAAAATATGTAAAATAGCATAGAGATAAGACAAAATGTATTAGAATCAGAAAATAGAAAAATAAATATTGAAAAATCCCGTGTAAGCCCCATCCCGGAGTAGAACTTAAGAACAATACATATATAGATCAATAGTAATAGGGAACCGGCAACCCCAGCCGGAAAGTGTAAAAGAGACGAATGCGAGAAAGAACCAGTATGAGGAATGACAGTACGAGAAGCATACAAGCGAGAACTGGAATGAAAGGGTTTTAGATAGACACAGTCTGCGGCAACTATGAGCCGCAGGAGTAGCCTAGGAAAAAAAAAAAAAAAAAAAAAAAAAAAAAAAAAAAAAAAAAAAAAAAAAAAACCTAACCTAACCTAACCTAACCTAACCTAACCTAACCTAACCTAACCTAACCTAACCTAACCTAACCTAACCTAACCTAACCTAACCTAACCTAACCTAACCTAACCTAACCTAACCTAACCTAACCTAACCTAACCTAACCTAACCTAACCTAACCTAACCTAACCTAACCTAACCTAACCTAACCTAACCTAACCTAACCTAACCTAACCTAACCTAACCTAACCTAACCTAACCTAACCTAACCTAACCTAACCTAACCTAACCTAACCTAACCTAACCTAACCTAACCTAACCTAACCTAACCTAACCTAACCTAACCTAACCTAACCTAACCTAACCTAACCTAACCTAACCTAACCTAACCTAACCTAACCTAACCTAACCTAACCTAACCTAACCTAACCAACTTTTGACAATTTTGAATCCAAAATATCTTAGTCGTCTTTCAGCCGACTTTGATAATTTTTTCACCAGCGATACATCTTGCTAAACTCTATCCATTGCCACCACTTTCGGCTAAAAATTTTCACTTGTTTATTTTTTGCACATTTTTTAAATTTCAAAACTTACAACTTTAATATCTTCGCGGTCTGCGCACCCATTTTCCCCAATTTAGTATTAATAGCTGCGTCTCGCAGAACCCTTTCCATTGATACCACCCCCACTAAAATCCGATCACTGGTTTCGGAGATATTCCCGATTTAAGGGTTTCGATTGCCCGCCCACCCGCCCTCTTTTTTAATAGCTTAGCTAGACTAGTCGATTTTGTATAGAAATCCGACTTTTGGAAAAATCACTTTTTATAATGTCGCCGAAAGTTGAGCCCCCTCCGGAGTTGCCTTTCAAGGCGGACGACATATATAGCCTGGAACAATATCAGGAGACCGTCCGCGGGTTGACCAACCTTATTAACACCAAGGTTTTTGAGGGCAAAAGTGTCACCGCGGTGAATAAACGACTCATCCACGCGGCCTCTTCGGAGTTAATGCGGGCTGCTGAAGTGCTTGACTGTGTTATCAGCACATCATACCGCCTTATTGGTACCATAGTGCACTCGGCAGAGGATGAGGACGCGGCCAGCTCGTACACCGTCGCCCCAGAGCTCGAAGGCGAGGAGCTCAAGGAGGCGTTTGTCAACTGTGTGCGGGACGAGTTAAATAAATTCGCCGATCGGTTGGTTTGCGCACATCACCCGGAAGCCCAACCTATCGGGAGTCGCCCCACTTACGCCCAGGCCGCAGCGACCACCAGCCGGCCGAGCGTGCAGCGGGGTCGGCATAGAATTCTTCCTAACTCCAAACCGGCTATAATAGTCACTCCTAAGGCCCCAGTGAAAACCAAGCAAGAGACACTGGCGGCCTGGAAAAACAGTATTTCTTTCAGGACGGACGACTTCGCTCCCGAGCGCGTGCAAGCCGTTTCAAACAACAAACTCCGGGTTGTGTTTGATTCGGAGAAGCAGAGAAAAGCCGTCCTGAAACGGCTAGACGGATCCGATTTGGTGTCTGCGGAACCGGCCCGCCGCATATTGCCTATGGTCATTTTGAAAGGCGTAACGAAGGAAGTGTCCAGCGATGAACTAGTAGATGTAATGATTAGGCAGAACCCGGAAATAGCAAGGCGTATTGCCGTTTTCGAAAAAGAAACCACCCCCGTTGTTCGGTTCATCCGACAAAATAGGAACCCAGGCTTGTACAATGCGGTGCTTCAGGTGACTCCTCGTTTGTGGCGCGACATGATCCGGATGGAACGTGTATCCATCGACTACCAAAAGATACACGTGGATGAATTCAGCCCGTTTATACAGTGCCACAAGTGCCTTGCCTTCGGGCACACCCAGGCTAAGTGTCCATCCAACGACCACCATTGTGCGCACTGTGCGGAAGCTCATCTCACGGAGCAATGCCCAAACAAGGAGTCTGTCAGCAAGTGTTTCCACTGCGCCAGACGCAACACTCAAATGAAAACCAACCGAAGCACGGCACACAGCGCCACCTCACTCATCTGTCCCATAGTAAATTCCGTAAAGCAGAAAATCGACGAACGAGTGGATTATGGGTACAACTAGATCGCTACCCCTAAGCCGAAAGTATTCAACGTCGTTTTAGATATTTATCACACTTAATTATATATTACACACACATCGAATTAATCTCACAAGTCTTAACCAAACGATTCAAATTTAAACTAATAATAACTTCCAATTCTCACCAATTATACAAAAATTCTACACATTATATACATTATAACACATATTATATTCTAACAACCAGTCTATTATCTCGTTAACCCTACATCTTAATCATAATAATAAATTGGAACAATATAATATTAGTTCAAAATAATTTTTACTTTCAAATTACTCACAACAGAGATGTAAATTAAATACTTCTAATAATTAAAAATCGAAAATCAAGAAGGATTTGGGTCGCCCGTATCCCTTAGCGAGGGCCCAAGTCTAATTGAATAGATCTACAACAAAAAAAAAAAAAAACCTAACCTAACCTAACCTAACCTAACCTAACCTAACCTAACCTAACCTAACCTAACCTAACCTAACCTAACCTAACCTAACCTAACCTAACCTAACCTAACCTAACCTAACCTAACCTAACCTAACCTAACCTAACCTAACCTAACCTAACCTAACCTAACCTAACCTAACCTAACCTAACCTAACCTAACCTAACCTAACCTAACCTAACCTAACCTAACCTAACCTAACCTAACCTAACCTAACCTAACCTAACCTAACCTAACCTAACCTAACCTAACCTAACCTAACCTAACCTAACCTAACCTAACCTAACCATATAAATTAAAATTTCCAACGAACTTACCTCAGCCGTTCCTTCATCGATCTTCGTGTTCCATATCTCGTTTTCTTCGTCTCGCCTGCGCCTATCCAACCCTGAAAGCAGAATAAGAAAAATCCCATTAGTTTAATTTTCACAAATTTTCACATTTTCAAAACTTTCCACCCGCGTAGTTTCGTGGTCCGTCCACCTTTTTCTTTCATTTCTTCTGTAATAGCTGCGTCTTGTCGAGACCTTCCGTTTGACACCTTCCTCGATAACATCCAACCGCTAGTTATCGAGATATTTCCACTTTTTCAGTTTTTCCATAATAAATTTATATTAAAGTAAAAAAGTTAAATATTTTCGAAATTATCAGTTTCAGACTATAGCGTCAATAGTAATTAGTGTTATTAAAGTTAAAGTACACCCGGTTTAATAGTTTCTTCATAAGAAATCCAAAATTTTGAATTTTCAACGAACCGAGTCTAGGTGGTGGAGCACGATTCCCCATACAAAACATATAAATTAAAATTTCCAACGAACTTACCTCAGCCGTTCCTTCATCGATCTTCGTGTTCCATATCTCGTTTTCTTCGTCTCGCCTGCGCCTATCCAACCCTGAAAGCAGAATAAGAAAAATCCCATTAGTTTAATTTTCACAAATTTTCACATTTTCAAAACTTTCCACCCGCGTAGTTTCGTGGTCCGTCCACCTTTTTCTTTCATTTCTTCTGTAATAGCTGCGTCTCGTCGAGACCTTCCGTTTGACACCTTCCTCGATAACATCCGACCGCTAGTTATCGAGATATTTCCACTTTTTCAGTTTTTCCATAATAAATTTATATTAAAGTAAAAAAGTTAAATATTTTCGAAATTATCAGTTTCAGACTATAGCGTCAATAGTAATTAGTGTTATTAAAGTTAAAGTACACCCGGTTTAATAGTTTCTTCATAAGAAATCCAAAATTTTGAATTTTCAACGAACCGAGTCTAGGTGGTGGAGCACGATTCCCCATACAAAACATATAAATTAAAATTTCCAACGAACTTACCTCAGCCGTTCCTTCATCGATCTTCGTGTTCCATATCTCGTTTTCTTCGTCTCGCCTGCGCCTATCCAACCCTGAAAGCAGAATAAGAAAAATCCCATTAGTTTAATTTTCACAAATTTTCACATTTTCAAAACTTTCCACCCGCGTAGTTTCGTGGTCCGTCCACCTTTTTCTTTCATTTCTTCTGTAATAGCTGCGTCTCGTCGAGACCTTCCGTTTGACACCTTCCTCGATAACATCCGACCGCTAGTTATCGAGATATTTCCACTTTTTCAGTTTCGATTGCCCGCCCACCCGCCCTTTATTTGCACTGATACTTGCGACAGTAAAAATTTGAAATTTACAGTAGAAATACAACTTTTTTCCGAATTTTTCCTTTAACTGTTTTTCATCTTTCTACCTATTTTCGACTACTTCCCACTTATTTTGACGGACACCTTGACCTAAAAAATTAAACAAATTTATTTTTAAAATATATAGACGTAACTCACCTGATACTTTTCATCCTAAAACCGCCGTATCTCAGCGGCTTTTGCTCGAACTCGCCTGTGCTTTATACTACTAAAATCCTCGCTGTACAAACTGTCTACCGGTACTGGTATCACGTTGCTCCGCACGCCGATTTCCTAGAAAACACAACATTTTAATAATACAGTATATATTAGTATTACAAATTAATTCATTTAAATTAGATTGCTCATACGGATATTATAATGGAAAACGCGACGCCTGCGCTGTCCGCTGCGGTTTCCACAGAATCTTTAGAGACAATCGCTACATGTAACAAGGATAGACTCAACAAGATCCAGAGTCTTACACAGCGGATAATAGATACGGTGAATGAAGGCAGGAGCGTCACGGCCACCAACAGGAAGAACATAATAAAATTCGCACACAAAATAGAAAAGCTTGCCTGGGAAATAGTTGAACCCATAGAATTTGACAATCTTCTCTCAAATGTAAAGTCTAGTGTGGAGGAAGTACTCAAGGCTGAGATCACAAAAATAATAACACCAGCCTCAAAAATAGTCGCACCGCCATCATACGCCCAGGTAGCATCTAGCAGTTCCACCAGCCCTCCTAAAACTGCCAGACCGGTAAGCAAACCCTCCATTACAATATACCCAACTTCGGAAGACAAAAAACGCCAGGACGTCGCTGAGCAATGGCGCAAAAGCGTCAACTTCAAGGAAGTGACTTATACGCCGGCCAGGGTCCAGCCAGTTGGGAAGAACCGTCTGAGGGTCGAGTTCGACACTACCGACCAGCGGGACGAGACCCTCAAACGATTGCAACCCTCGCCGGAAATCCGAGCTGAAGCATCCCGAAAGTTGAGACCTATGGTCATTCTTAAAGGGGTTTCTAAGCAAACGCCGCCACAGGAACTCGCGGAACTGATAACCAAACAAAATGCGGAAGTCGGGTCACTGCAGCTCAGCCCAGACGACATACAACTAAGATTCCAAAGGTCCAACAAGAACGATAATTTATACAACGCGGTCCTATTAACTACACCGCAGGTCTGGAGGAAGTTGATTGAATTAGGCAGAGTCAATATAGATTACCAAAGGGTGCATGTAGAGGAGTTTGTTCCACTACTACAATGTTATAAGTGCCTGCAATACGGACACTTGAAGAAACATTGCACAGATGAATCCAGCCCATGCTCGCACTGTGGAACAAACAACCACACATTTGTAAACTGCCCCTCGAGAGATGACAGCGAAGCAGCAAAGTGCTACAACTGCACCAATCGAAACCACAGATACAACACCTCCATAGACACCAGACACTCAGCTACCTCAAACAGATGCCCACACAAGGAGGCTATGCGTAACAAAGTGATTGCCAAGACAGATTACGGCGCATAGCAATCACTGAAACTGATACAGTGTAATGTCGATAAGAGTTACAAATGCTACAACGAATTTATCAACTACTTTATTGAACAAGATTATGATGTAGGCTTTGTCATAGAGCCGTATGTGGGAAACGTCAACGTAGTCAAAAATATTTCGGGCTACGATCTACATCAATTCACCAACGACAGCAATGACCGCGTCAAGGCATGTGTAATAGTTAAATCCGGTCTAGCAGCCACCCTGGGAATGTCTGAATACTCCAGTCCAAATCTTAGCATTGTCCAACTAGTAACCAAAGGAAGGAAGCTATTCTTGGCTTCCGTCTACGTGGAACCCAGAGTAGATGAAAACAATACACTAAACAGGCTAGAAATCTTCTTAAAAGCTCATGGACAATCGCAAGTATTGATAGGCGGAGACCTGAACGGCTGGCATCCGGCCTGGGGCTCTGCTAAGAAAAATAAGAGGGGTAACGACATCTACACCCTGGCTGTTACACATGACTTGGTGATCGGCAACACCGGCAACGTACCCACATACTCAACAGTAACTCACGGCATAAGCCGATGTTCAATTATCGACGTTACACTGTACTCAGATAAACTAGCGCACAGAATACAAAATTGGCGCGTTAACACGGAAGCATGCCCATCCAGCGAGCACGAAGCAATTGACTTTTCCCTACAGCTAAATAATAAAGAATTGAGCAAGAAGAAGAAGCAGTCTACATTTAAATACTCTACGGACAACGCCAATTGGCAAGACTTCAAATCTAATCTAAAAGACAATATCCACAGTAGTAATATAGAAGCCATACAAATAGAAACCCTAGACTCATCAAACCTGGAACAATATATCTCTGACATGACAAAAATTATCCAAAATACATCTGATATAACTTTTAGGAGGAAAAACAAATTTGACGCTCACATTCCCTGGTGGAATGCTGAACTCAACAACATGAAAAAGGAAGTAATTAAGATTCACCATCGGATACAGGATTTGGTCAGATCTAAAAAGCCCCTAGAAGCAGTACTCCAAGAAAGACAAGAGTTAAAAGATAAATATGCTGCAGCTATACGTAAGACATCCACTGACCATTTCAGAGAATTCTGTTGCAAACAAGGCAAGGAGAACGTATGGTCACTCACGAACCGACTTCTCAAGAACACGCCGCAGCCTAAGCCCTGCGTTACAGTTAGCTCAGGGGACACAAATCATACTATCTCCACTGATGACACCGCCGAAACCCTATTAAACAAATTTTACCCGAGCGATACTGTAGACACCACTGAAAACCAAAAACGGTTGCGCTCTGAAATTACAATAATACCAGATACGCCTGACGACAAACCGTTCACGGATGAGGAGGTCATAGGATGCCTAAAAACTATGAACACCAAAAAAGCGCCAGGCATGGACCACCTTACCGCAGATATTTGCCTAGCCTTCGCCACAGAATATCCTGATACAGTCACCAGAATTATGAATCAGTGTCTCGAACTGTCCCACTTCCCGAACAAATGGAAAACGGCGCACGTGATAATTCTACCAAAACCCAACAGAACTGATCATTCTAATACTTCGGCATATCGCCCAATAGGCCTCATAAATGTACTTGGGAAATTACTCGAAAAACTAATCATTAATAGACTCACCTTTCACCTGGACAAGAACAACTTCTCTAATCCTAATCAATACGGATTTAAGGGACAAACCTCCACCGTAAATGCACTAAACAAAGCCATTAATACCATAAAAGACGCAAAACAGAACAAGCAACTGGTCCTTGCCATCTCGCTTGACATACAAGGAGCATTCGATTACGCCTGGTGGCCAGTACTTTTTAAAAGGCTCAAACAAGTTAAATGCCCGAAAAACCTGTACAAGATAATACTCGATTATGTACAAAACCGAGAAGTATCACTGAACTACGGAGATGTCACCAAAACCAAGACGATGAGCAGAGGATGCGTCCAAGGCTCTGTGTGTGGCCCCCAATTCTGGAACTTAATATTAGATGACCTATTTGATATCGATCTACCGGCGGGGTGCCACATGCAAGCCTACGCTGATGATGTTCTCCTCATCGTCCATAATAAAAGACAGACCGATTTACAAATTACTACAAACAGGGCACTAGAAGCCATTGCTAAATGGGGCAAAGAGGTCAAACTGACTTTCGGCCCTAGTAAAACCCAAATGATAACCTTTACTCCCAAGGCTAAAGCAGTTAAAATTTTCTTTGATGGTACAGAATTAAAATTCGTAAACGACATAAAACTTCTCGGAGTAATTATTGACAAAGATCTAAAGTTCATTAAACACACCAAACATGTTATCGACAAATCACTGATCATATACGCCAAACTCTCCAAATTCGTACGCCCAACTTGGGGAGCACAGCCCGAAAACATAAGAATAATTTATAAACATGTAATCGAGCCAATAATAACTTACGCAGCGGGCATCTGGGGGTCAGCAACTAAATACACATTAGTCAAAAACCATTTAAAAACACTTCAAAGGGGTTTCGCAATAAAGATAATAAGGTCGTTCAGAACGGTATCTGCGACAGCAGCCATCGCTCTCGCTCGTCTCACCCCGTTACACTTGAAAATAAACGAAATTCAAGCTGTGGAACTGGCAAAAATCCTGGGCACTTCACCGTTATTCCCAGACGATATTACCCTTGAAAGGCCTGCCAGGAGCTATGAGCTGCTGCATCCTGCAGATAGAATAACGATCAACATCAATAATGCCACTACACAACTGGACATAGACAATCTCTGCTCGGCTGAAAGTACACTCATTTTCACGGATGGTAGTAAATACAACGACACAGTTGGTGCTGCCTTTGTAATATACAAACAGGATAAGCTCAAATTAATAAAGAAATTTAAACTACACCCTTCATGCTCCGTCTACCAAGCCGAATTATATGCGATACAGAACGCATGCAGTTGGGCGGAGCAAAACAATACTAAAGACCTGGTGATTCTCTCAGACTCTCTCTCTAGTTTACAAGAAATCAGGAACAGGGACAGCACCAACTCAGCAGTAGTTACCATACACAAGACCATCAGAGCCATTCATGAAAAGCATAGCAGAATATCTTTTGTGTGGGTAAAATCACACATAGGACTCGCAGGCAACGAAGAGGCCGATGCTGCTGCCAAAGCGGCAGCAGCATCGCACAAAGCATATGATTACACAAAATTTCCAGCAAGTTTAATTAAATACAAGACGAAAATGGCAAACATACAACTATCCAACCAAATTTATAATTCCGGCCCACAAGGCGAACACACCCGAAGACTCTGTCCAAACCTCGAAATCATCCACAATCTGTTTAGCATCACTACTCCCTCTTTCGAACTAACACAAGTATTAACTGGACACGGATACCACCTAGCGTATCTGCACCGCTTCAAAATTAAATCTACAGATAGATGTCCCTGTGACTCTGAAACACCGCAAACTATTGAACACCTCCTGGAAGAGTGTCCAAAGTATAACATCAGCAGATACGAGCACACTTCTACCTGCAGCTTCGCCGACATCTCCAACCCATATAATATCGCGGAAATCAGTGAAAAAGACTCAACCATAAAAACGTACCTGAAACATGTCGAAACAATTATAAAAACACTCAAGGAATTTAATAAAGATATCGACTAGAATAATCACATGTATATATATCATAAAAAAAAAAAAAAAAAAAAAAAAATATATATATATGTATATATTTAAATAACTTAATAATACTTACGGTAACACAAAACAAACAAATATTTGCAAATAAACATAAAATGTAATTCAAAACGGTATTGGGCCGCCCGTATCACATAGCGAGGACCCAACACTGAATGAACAGATAAAGGAAAAAAAAAAAAAAAAAAAAAAAACCTAACCTAACCTAACCTAACCTAACCTAACCTAACCTAACCTAACCTAACCTAACCTAACCTAACCTAACCTAACCTAACCTAACCTAACCTAACCTAACCTAACCTAACCTAACCTAACCTAACCTAACCTAACCTAACCTAACCTAACCTAACCTAACCTAACCTAACCTAACCTAACCTAACCTAACCTAACCTAACCTAACCTAACCTAACCTAACCTAACCTAACCTAACCTAACCTAACCTAACCTAACCTAACCTAACCTAACCTAACCTAACCTAACCTAACCTAACCTAACCTAACCTAACCTAACCTAACCTAACCTAACCTAACCTAACCTAACCTAACCTAACCTAACCTAACCTAACCTAACCTAACCTAACCTAACCTAACCTAACCTAACCTAACCTAACCTAACCTAACCTAACCTAACCTAACCGAATTAAATAATAAATATTTACTTACTTTTTATCTTCTCTCCGTTCCTTTCCTTTAGTTTTCCCCGTTTAATTGTTGCCTCTCCCGTCGTCTTCTCGCCGTCCTCGTTCCTCTCCCCCCCCCCCCGGAACCGCCACACCTGTAAAAAAAAAAAAAAAAAATTACACAATTAGATCGGTTTAATAACAAAAATGGAAAGTGCGTCTACCAGTACCGCAGCACCCGCCGCTATCACCGCGGATATCACCAACGATTTAGAGAGGCTCTCCAGGATTCGGGAGCTTACTCAGAACATCATTGAGGCTGTCGATGCTGGTAGAAGTGTGACCACAGGAAATAAGAGCAGTATCAAAAAGATGGCACATGAAATCGAAAAACTCACCCGGGAGGTTACAGTTGCCGCACAGCTTTCCCTAGACCTCACGAAAGTGGTTCAGCAGGAGGTTGCCAAGATCAATCCCCTTAAACAGGCACTGGTGGATTGCGTACGGGAGGAGGTAGCCAAAATAGGTACTTTACCAAGCAGGCAGGACAGCCCCTCCTACGCGCAAGTCACTCGGAGCGCACAAAATCCCAGCAGCAGACAGCCCATTCTTCCGGAAACTAGACCAGCAATTGTCGTCACGCCCAAGAGCCAAGTGACCACAAAACAGGAAATAATTCAATCCTGGAAAAACAGTATCTCCTATAAAAATTCCAGCTACGCCCCAGCTAAGATCCAGGCCGTCTCCAACAACAAATTGAGGGTGGAATTTGACAACATCCAGCAGCGGGACGACACATTGAAGCGGTTGGAGAACTCGGATCATGTCTGCGCTGAGCCGGCGAGGAAATTGAAGCCCATGCTCATCTTTAAGGGCATTTCCAACGACATATCCTTGGAAGAGTTAGTCGAAATAGTTAAGGGCCAGAACCAAGAATTAGCCACTCTCATTACCGACAAAGACGACCTCGCCTTGCGATTCAGAAGGAACAACCGCAACCCCCAATTGTATAATGCGGTATTTACTGCAACGCCGAAAGTGTGGCGCAAGGCTATCGAGATAAGCCGGGTACAGGTCGACCATCAAAGAGTCTTTGTTGAAGACTTCTCTCCGTTTCTTCAATGCTACTCCTGTTTACAATTCGGACATGTGAGATCAAAATGCACAACGAAAGCCAAACCTTGCTCGCATTGCGCAGACACGACGCACCAGTTCGTGGATTGCCCCACAAGAGACACGATTTGTACCACGAAATGTTACAACTGTGCGACACACAACGAGAAATTTAACACTAACTTTGACACCAAACACAGGGCAACCTCCAACTCATGTTTAAGGATGAGAACCATGAAAGATAAAATTAATAGCAGAATTGACTATGGATTCAACGAATAAAATCAGAATTCTTCAGTGTAACATAGATAAGTCGAGAATTAGTTTACATGAATTTACACAGTTTTTCCTTTCTAATAAATATTCCGTTGCCCTTGTGTCTGAACCTTATTTAGGTAAGTTAAAGGAACTCAAATCCATCAGAGGTCTCAACATCTTCCAGTTCCCTAATGAAAACGGGGTCAAAGCTTGTGTCTTGGCTAAACCGGAGGTTGGTCCCGTCATAGGAGTTTCTCAGTATTCTTCGCCCAACCTATGCGTCGTCCAGCTAAACATTGGAGTCCGGAAACTATATATTGGATCAGTCTACATAGAACCCAACGAGGATAAGAACAACACACTGGAACTCCTTGACACCTTTCTGCAGCAGACTCAACAGTCGCACCAGATAGTCGGTGGCGATCTCAACGGGTGGCACCCGATGTGGGGAAGTGACAGGACCAACGCGCGAGGAAAAACCATAGTCGAAATTGCTCATGCCAACAATATGTACTTCTGTAACACCGGTAACACACCTACTTTTGAAACTGTAACGCATGGCCGTGATCGTTCCTCAATCATAGATATCACCTTCTCCTCCTCTTCGATTCATGATTGCATCCGAGAATGGCGAGTAAATAATCACGCTTGTGCCTCATCCCAGCACAATGCTGTGGAGTTTACTCTGCACGCTGAAAACCACAGAACTACCAGACCAGCTAGTCAATCCACCTTTATATACAAGAGCGACAAGGCCAGCTGGAGCTCGTTTAAAAACGCCCTACACCTACACATCGCGGACACAGATATATTGGACCACGACATAACTCAATTGACATCCTTACAATTGGAAGACCTAATAGGCAAAGTGACAGAGGTCATTCACGCGGCTTGCAGAGCGTCGATGCCTATTAGGAAAGGTGGACCCAACTGCTCACCACCGTGGTGGACGGATAGTCTGGAGAGTTTGAAGAAGGAGGTGATAGATCTTCACCACAAGATTTATAGAGCCAAGAAAAGGAAGGAACCCCTTGAGTCACTACTCCAGGAGCGAGCGGCCAAGAAAGCTACCTATGCCAACGAACTTAGGGTTGAGTCCACTAAGAACTTCCGCGAGTTTTGTCAACTGCAGACCAAAGAAAACGTATGGTCGCTAACTAACAGGCTGCTTAAGGAATCGAGCCCGCGGCGACCCCCGAGTACCATCAAGGTCGGAAATACCTACACCACCGACGGGGAGGAAACCGCGAGAGCGCTTTTGGATCATTTTTACCCGGAGGACGTTCCGGACTCCATTGCGCGGCACCATCACTTGCGCAGCGAAAGCAACCTCTTACCTGACAATGCATGTGACCCTCCCTTTACAACTGAGGAGATTCTGGAAGCATTGAATTCAATGAACCCAAAAAAGGCTCCCGGACTAGACAACCTTCCAGCGGACGTCTGTTCAGCGTTTGCGTCGGCATATCCACAGCTTTTAACGGATATCATGAACAGATGTCTGTCCCTTCAATACTTCCCTGTTATATGGAAAAAGGCCTACGTCAAGATCATTCCAAAACCAAAAAAGCCTGACTATTCTACGCTTAACTCCTTTCGGCCTATAGGACTGTTACCAGTTTTCTCTAAATTGCTGGAGAAACTATTTATCAAGCGTATCACTTACAAAGCGGCTCAGTCTGGACAACTCAGTCCGCGCCAGTTTGGCTTCAAGGAGCAGACGAATACCACAGCTGCCTTAGAGAACGCGCTTGGGGTCATCCGTGAGGCCAAACTGAACGGTGGATTGGTTCTGGCGGTATCGTTGGACATCCAGGCTGCATTCGACAACGCCTGGTGGCCGGCATTGTTTCATCGCCTCAAACATCTCAAGTGTCCTAAAAACATCTTTGGGCTCATTCAGAGTTACTTCAGCAACCGAGAAGTGATCCTTGACCACGCAGGAGTTCGGATCTCAAAATCAATGGCAAAAGGGTGTATCCAGGGTTCCGCATGTGGACCGATTATGTGGAACATGATCTTGGACGAGCTATTGGATATCCGGCTGCCTCCTGGTTGTCACTTACAAGCGTTCGCTGACGACGTACTACTCATCACTACCGCCACAAATGTAAATCAGCTACAAGATCTGACAAACAAAGCACTTGATACTATAGTGACATGGGGACAGAGTGTTAAACTCATTTTCGGCCCGACAAAAACTCAATTAATATCTTTTACGCCCAAGGCAAAATCTGCCGTCATAAATATGGATGGACACACACTGCCTTTTGTCAGGGAGGTCAAGCTGTTGGGTGTTATCATTGATGAGAAGCTAACATTTAACAGTCATGTGCGATATGTGATAGGAAAGGCTACTCAAATTTTTAATAAGCTATGCATCTACACGCGACCAACATGGGGAGCCCACCCTGAAAACATTCGCACAATATACCAACAAGTGATAGAACCTACTGTGACCTATGCGGCCGGCGTTTGGGGGCATGCAGTGCGGAAAAAGTGCCTAAAAAGACTGCTTGAGAGCATGCAGCGCGGATTCGCACTCAGGGCCACCAAAAGCTTCCGCACTGTGTCGACGTCTGCAGCCCTAGCTCTGGCTCAATTTATTCCACTGGACTTGAGGATTCTCGAGGTCCAGTCCATTGAACGCACTCGCTTGACGGGCTGCACGGAGTATCTTCCCAGCGACGTACCCTTTGAACGCCCTACGCCGCCTCACAAACTTCTACATCCATCATCTAGGATCTCGGTTGGCTTCGAGGATGCTGCTACCAGCGAAGAAGTAGAAAGCCTATGCACACCGCAAACTGTTCAAATCTATACAGACGGAAGCAAGCACGCAGAAGGTTCCGTCGGCGCAGGTTTTGTGTGCTATAGAAACGGCGTAATATCCTACAGCAAAAGGCTCAAACTGCACAACACTTGCACTGTGTTCCAAGCCGAACTCTTCGCCATCCTCGAGGCTAGTCGTTGGGCTCTGGAGAAGCGGGAAAGGGATGTGTTGCTTCTCTCTGATTCTCGGTCTGCTCTACAAGCCTTAGGAAACAGAAGCAACACACACCCACTCGTCTCTAATATACACCACACAATCAAGGAGATAAACAAATTTGGAGCAATTAATTTCGCTTGGGTCAAGGCCCACATTGGAATCCCCGGAAATGAGGAAGCTGACCAGACTGCCAAAAAAGGAGCTAAACTACACCGTCGCCCAGATTACCGTAATTTCCCGCTAAGCTACATCAAGCACAAAGTCAGAGCCCACACTATGAGAACCTGGCAGTCTAGATATGAGAGCGCTTCGCAGGGGCAACATACCAGAAAACTATTGCCAAAGATCACCGACATCAGAGACCTTTGGCAATACACTAAAATCACTTTTAACTTTTCACAAATTCTTACCGGCCACGGTTTTCACAAGACTTACCTTCACCGCTTTAAAATTAGTACAGACGATCGTTGCCCCTGCGACGACCGCGCCATCCAAAGCCTTGATCATCTGCTCAAGGAATGCCCCAGATTCGAGACGCACAGACAACAACATGAATTCAAATGCGAAATGCTCCAAGTGCCACCTTATAAAATTCTGGATGTGATGAAAAAGGAAAGTACCCTCAGAACATACCTGGAATTATGTGATAATATTATAAACAATTTGAAATCATTTAATGAAAAAATCACGTAATATAGAGAAAAAAAAAAAAAAAAAAAAAAATTAATTAAAATTACATTTAAATACATTATGAGAAAAGCATTATAATGTGACATAATTCCTTACCTCTCAGAACCTCAGCATTTGTATCCTGTAGCAAATGTTGGGAAAATTGAAACCTGAAATCAAAAAGATCACATAAAATCACACATAAAAAACATGAAAAATATAAAATCAGAGAAACAACCAATTTTAATAAAAAAAAAAAAAAAAAAAAAAAACCTAACCTAACCTAACCTAACCTAACCTAACCTAACCTAACCTAACCTAACCTAACCTAACCTAACCTAACCTAACCTAACCTAACCTAACCTAACCTAACCTAACCTAACCCAACCCAACCCAACCCAACCCAACCCAACCCAACCCAACCCTTTTTTTTTTTTTTTTTTTTTTTTTTCGTGGGGAAACCCATCATGGGTTCCTCTCTGCGCGGGGGCAGCTGAGAGGATATGCCGGACTCCTACCGGCTAAAACCCCACGGTGTTCCTCAGTACGCCCTTTGCCGGGACTGCGGGTAAGCTAGAAGCAGTCGTCCGTGGTCCCGGCGGCGTCTGCCCTCGGCAGGGCCCTTCTCTTGTAGGGATGGAGCTGGAGCTTCTCCATCCCTCCGTCTTGAGGTGCGCGCGGGAACACCGCGCGCGCCACCTCGAGGCATGTCAATTTGGCACAGGATACCCCCGTATCCTGCACCAAAGCCTCCGTTATGGGGGTAGGAGAAGGGCGTCAGGAACCCTTCCCCTACGCCCGGTTTTCCGGCTGCGGATAGGGAGGTCTGAGGTTTTCTCTCGCTCCCTCTCCGCAGCCTCCTTCTGCGAGATGACTTCCTCGCAGAAGGATTTTACCGCTTTCCACGACCTCTCGCTCTCCACCATGGCTTTTACTACGGCCGGGAGCGAGAGGTCTGGCCCCACTGCAGCGACGAGGACACGGCGCTGACTATCCCAGGCAGGACATACTTCCAGTGTGTGCTGCGCCGTGTCTTCGTCGCAGCTACAATGGTGGCACTGGGTGGTTGGCTCCCTTCCGGCTGTGCGGCACAGGTACCTCCCGAAACACCCGTGTCCCGAGAGCACCTGCACCAGCCGGAAGGTCAGTGACCCATGCCGCCTGTCCGTCCAGTCTTCGAGCACTGGGCGGACAGCCTCCACAGTCCTGAGGCCAGCCGTAGGTTCAGCCAGCCTCTCCTTCCACTTAGCAGTCATGGACTGTAGAGCGTGGAACTTCCGCGCTTCCTCCTCCTTGGGCGTAGGGTGTTCCTCCCGGAGCCGGAGAACCCAACCCAACCCAACCCAACCCAACCCAACCCAACCCAACCCAACCCTTTTTTTTTTTTTTTTTTTTTTTTTTTCGTGGGGAAACCCATCATGGGTTCCTCTCTGCGCGGGGGCAGCTGAGAGGATATGCCGGACTCCTACCGGCTAAAACCCCACGGTGTTCCTCAGTACGCCCTTTGCCGGGACTGCGGGTAAGCTAGAAGCAGTCGTCCGTGGTCCCGGCGGCGTCTGCCCTCGGCAGGGCCCTTCCCTTGTAGGGATGGAGCTGGAGCTTCTCCATCCCTCCGTCTTGAGGTGCGCGCGGGAACACCGCGCGCGCCACCTCGAGGCATGTCAATTTGGCACAGGATACCCCCGTATCCTGCACCAAAGCCTCCGTTATGGGGGTAGGAGAAGGGCGTCAGGAACCCTTCCCCTACGCCCGGTTTTCCGGCTGCGGATAGGGAGGTCTGAGGTTTTCTCTCGCTCCCTCTCCGCAGCCTCCTTCTGCGAGATCACTTCCTCGCAGAAGGATTTTACCGCTTTCCACGACCTCTCGCTCTCCACCATGGCTTTTACTACGGCCGGGAGCGAGAGGTCTGGCCCCACTGCAGCGACGAGGACACGGCGCTGACTATCCCAGGCAGGACATACTTCCAGTGTGTGCTGCGCCGTGTCTTCGTCGCAGCTACAATGGTGGCACTGGGTGGTTGGCTCCCTTCCGGCTGTGCGGCACAGGTACCTCCCGAAACACCCGTGTCCCGAGAGCACCTGCACCAGCCGGAAGGTCAGTGACCCATGCCGCCTGTCCGTCCAGTCTTCGAGCACTGGGCGGACAGCCTCCACAGTCCTGAGGCCAGCCGTAGGTTCGGCCAGCCTCTCCTTCCACTTAGCAGTCATGGACTGTAGAGCGTGGAACTTCCGCGCTTCCTCCTCCTTGGGCGTAGGGTGTTCCTCCCGGAGCCGGAGGTCTCTGCGCCATCGATACATCGCAGCATAGACCTCCGCCTCCAGATCCCAAGGAGGGCACCCAGCCAGTAAGCACGCCGCCTCGAAGGAGATGGTGCGGTAACCACGGATGACCCCGACGGCCATCACCCTCTGCGGTTTTTTGAGGAGGGTGACGTTCTGCCTTGTCAGGGCCTCCGCCCAGACGGGTGACCCGTATAGGGCCATGGACCGCACCACGCCCATGTATAGGCGGCGGCTGCTCGCACTGGGCCCCCCGAGATTGGGCAACAGCCGCTTTAACGCAGCAGCCGCGCCCATTAACCGGGGAGCCAAGCGAGTGAAGTGCTCGCGGAAGTTCCAGCGGCTGTCGAGGGTGAGTCCCAGGTACTTCATAGACGACTCAACCTCGACGCGGGTTCCACCCACGAGTATGTGGGACCCCCGTGGCGGCGCCTTCCTCGGCCCGTGAAAACACAGGGCCTCGGTTTTATTGCGCGCCAACTGGAGCCCCAACATCTCGATTCTGCCAACCACCAGTGCCACAGCATCCGTGGCAAGACGGGCAGCCTCCTCGTATTTATTCCCCCGGGCCGTGACCAACGTGTCGTCTGCGTAACACGTCACGGAAGCTCCCGGGGGAAGATCGCCCCGCAGCACCCAGTCGTATCCGATGTTCCACAGGAGCGGACCAAGAACCGATCCCTGTGGAACACCGCACGTCATTTCCCGACTGAGTGTGTGTCCTCCTTGCCCTGGGTATGTAATATACCTGTCGGAGAGGTAGGCTCCGACGATCCGGCTGAGGTAGAGAGGCACCCTGTGAAATTTAAGTGCCTCTCTTATGCTGGCCCACGGCAGGGAGTTGAAGGCGTTGGCTATGTCAAGCGAAACAGCCAACATCACCCCGCCCTGGGCCACCGCCTCATCCGAGAGGGCCTTTACGTGCAAGATAGCATCGATTGTTGATCGACCCTCTCGGAAACCGAATTGGTTGCCAGATAGATTCGGGCCCACCCCTCCGAGATGCCCAATGAGGCGACCCGCTACGATGCGTTCGAACAGTTTGTCCGCCTCATTGAGCATCACCAGGGGTCTATATGACGAAGGACACTCCGCGGGGCGCCGATCCTTCTTCAAGAGGACCAGACTGCCCGTCTTCCACTGTCTTGGGACCAGTCCCGACTCCAGACAGGCGTCGAGTAGCCTGCGGAACCGGTCCCCTAGCTCTTCTAGAGCTAGAACCCAGGCGCGGCCAGGTATACCATCCGGCCCCGGGGCCTTATTTTTGCCCCGAAGCCTACAGATGGCCGCGCCCAGCTCCTCCTCCGACACCTTCGGCACCTCCGAGTCCTCCGATCCTGAGGTATAATCGGCAGGTGCCATTGTCGGAGGGGAGTGCGCCACTCTGGCTGGAAACAGAGTGGACACAACTTCTTCTCGTAGTTGGGGCTGGAGAGTCTCAGTCAGTGGGGGCGCCCAGGGCCGTATTTTTTCCCTTACGATCTTGTAAGGCCGCCCCCACGGATCGCGACTCAACGTCTGGAGAAGCTCCCTCTTCGCTTCCTCCTTGGCCCGGCTTATGGACAACTGTAGGGCCATCCGTCGCTCTCGGTAGGCCTCGTACAGCTGCCGCTCCACCGCATCGTGTTCGCTGCTCCGACGACGCAACCTGCGATGCCTGGTGTACTGGCGTCTCGCCACTACGCAGTCCGAGCGAAGCTCTGCGATTTCCTCAGACCACCAGTACACCCGGCGTTTCGGAGGATGCGGCTTGGCCCGGGCCATGCTTGCGTCGCAAATCTGTGACATAGCGTTCCGGAACCACTCCGCCTCCTCATCGACCTCCGCAGGTTCTGGTGGAGCAAGCCAGGCCTGGACGATGGCAGCTTCTACCAGAACAGTCTTATTGAGACTCCCCAGCACCCACCTAGGCGCCGACCCTGCAGGGCGACGACGGTCCGGGTGTTCTGTGGAGGTGGAAATGTCAATTCGGATATAAAGGTGATCCGACAGGGTTTCCACCTCCTCCAGAACATTCCAGCCCCGGACGATGTTTGCTACAGCGGGGGATGCGAACGATACATCCACAATAGAACCCCCCCGCTGTCGCACGCATGTGTTTACCGACCCCTGATTTAGCACCAAGAGGCCGGTTGTCGCCGCCCATACCTCCAAAGCCTCCCCACGGGCATCGGTCTTGGGGGAACCCCAAGCCGTTGACTTGGCGTTGAGGTCCCCGAGGACGAGCACGCGGCGCGTCGGGATTTGGCCTATTAGAGTCTCCAACTCGCCCAAGAACGCCTCAAAGTCGGCTAACTGCCTATTGGGCGAGAAGTAGACCCCCACGACGACGTAATCCCGCCACCTCACCGCCACATAGCCCCGACCCCTTGCGATTGTAGTGAGGGGAGGTACGCGTAGCGTCCTGGAGCTTGTAACGGCCACCAACCCGTCTAGGTCCCCCACCCAGTTGTCGGTTGGGGGGACAAAGTATGGCTCTGCCACCACCGCCACTTCTATCGACCACTCCGCCATGCTCTGAACGAGGAGGTCCTGAGCAGAGCGGCAGTGGTTGGTGTTCGCTTGAAGTAGACGGTGTGCCATACTTATTTTGGTTTTGTAGCCGTTACCTCCACCTCCGCCCCTCCTTCAGGGGGACAGCTTGCAGCTGTCGGGGCAGACGTAGCTGCGACGGGGACCTTGGTCGCCTTCGCGCCTTTCCTTGTCTTTGGCGGGGAGCACGCTTTGCTCCCCAACCGGTGCTCGGCCGGCCTGTTCGCTGCCGCGCATACCGAGCACTTCGGTGTGTCAGTGCACGCGTTCGCCTTGTGGCCGGGTTTACCGCAGCGATAGCATTCATCGCTGCGGTCAGCCTCTGCGGTGCATTGAGCCCTGACATGCCCACTTAAGAGACACCGGTGGCACCGCAGTTTTCTTGGCTGCAGCACTTCTGCTTTGGCCGAAACCCAGCCAATTAGCAGCCGGCCGAGGCTGCCGATTTTCCTCACGGCGGCCACGGGAGCACGCACCCACACAGAGCTTACTCCCCGAGGGGTGGGTCTGATTACCCCCACCTTGACCCCCTCGGTTGAGCAGCATCCGTCTCTCGAGACGGCGACAGCGACGTCCTCCGGCGTCACTGAGTCATCGAGGCCCGTGATGCGCAGTTCCGCACACTTCACAGGCCTCGAGACCGTGACCACTTCATCTCCAATGGCCTCCCTGATCTTTTGGGCCAGAGAGTCCGCCTTGTCGCCGCTTAAGGCCCCCGGCACCTCTAAAATTCGGGCACCCGTGGCCGCCGTGCGGAATTTCAGCCCGGTTATATTAAGGCTTGAGAGGTCCACCCCATTTCTCGCCTTGGCCAGGACACTGGCAAATGAAACCCCCTGTCTCTCGGCCTCTGGCTTCAGCGTAATTACCACGGCCGAGGAACGGGGGGGGCGAAGCTTTACGGGGGCAGGCTGGTGCTCGCTTTTCTTCGCCTTGCCTGCTTTGTCTCTAGCCTTGCCCTTCTTTCTTCCGTCCTGGTTAGGCGCAGACACAGATGTTGCAGCCCGTGCATTCGTCTTATTTTTCCCGCCTCTTGTGACAAGGACCCATTCCCCTTCGCTGGGCCCTGCCGATGACGGAGGGGGCTGGTCACTCTTTTTAGGGGCGGGAGGAAGTTCTCTGGGCCCCTTCTTTTTCTTTCCTTCACCTGCTTCTTTGCGGGCCACTGTCTGTGTTGGCTTGACTTGCCCTTTGTTTGGTATAGAAGCCGCAGCGGCCTCCGCGTAGGTGCAGGTGGCATTAGCAGCTCTTACCGGCAGCCGGCTTTCGAGCGCTTCTAGCCGCGCATCCAGCATGCTCCCCACTCGATCCAAGATCACCTGCGTCAGCTCCTGATTTGGGACGCCTTGCGAAGGGGCAATGGATAGGCGGCTTTGTTGCGCAGAGCTATCCTTCGCCCTTGCCACCTCTTCGCGGAGCTGAGCCACCTCCGTTCGAAGCTCCGTCATCTCTTTTTGCAGGCGATCGTTGAGTGCCTGCAGCTTCTCGGTTTCCTCGGAGGAGGACCTCGCGTGGAGTGCTACAGCGGCGGCTTTGATGGACTTAGCCGCCTCCTGCAGGGCCTTTTGGAAAGTGCCCTTTAGGTTTTTCGACTTTGAAGCCACATTCAGGATGGTACCGACATCCTGTAGCACTTGCTCCTTCAGCGCCACAGCCGAACGATCGTCCTCCTCTCCTTCAGGGGTCGCATGCAAAGCCAGGTTTGGTTGCGTTTGCACTGCAACTTCTCGGCCCGTCTCTTTTTGCAGAAGGAACTCCTCTCTCCTGTCCCTTTCCGGTGCTGGAGCGACAGCTTGCGATGCAGCGTCTTCGTCGCTCGACAGCTCAGTCGCAGGAGGACTCTGCATTTGCCTCCTTCTACTCCTCCATAGGCGGTTTCTCCCGTTACCCGCCACTAGTGTTTGCACACTACCATCCGATTCGGATGCCTCCACCTCGTCTGTTTTTTTTGTTTTTTTGGTTTTTTTGTTTTTATTTGTGTTTTTAGTGTCCTCCATTTTTAGACCCACGAGTGTGGGGGAAAGACTGTCCACCCGGGCAGTGCCCCCTGTGCCCGGGTAAGCCTAAGCGTCACCCGCCACGATGTCGGCCCGTATCGTAGCGGGAGCCGCACTAGAGACTGGCCCCCTGCCAGCCATGCATCCCCTCGCGGTGCGCTGCCGCTTGGGATTAGGGTGATTTTTTATAGAGGTTTTCTTCCTCGCGGCCCGGCCAATTAAGGCAAGGCCCTCGGTCCCACCAGAGGTCGCGAGACATGACCACGGCACCTCTCTTAGGTGGGATTACGATATCGACGGTAGCTAAGCACAAATTGTACTGTAGCTCGCCCGGCGGCAGTGCAAGTGCACACCGAGCCCGTCCCGGCTCCTCCACAGAAGGAGAAACGCCCCGTGCAGGGTATTCCCGTACACCTTCCCCGCCTGACTAGATACGAGTCACGACGGGGGTGAGCTGCTCTTAGTCTGGACCCTCCCCACCAAGTCCACCCGGCGTGGGTGTTCCTACCGGTATGGCCTTGGGGATCGACAGGACACGCAAGCCCCCCCACCACGACAAGGTGGCAGCCCTTCGGGGGGGAACCCAACCCAACCCAACCCAACCCAACCCAACCCAACCCAACCCAACCCAACCCAACCCAACCCAACCCAACCCAACCCAACCCAACCCAACCCAACCCAACCCAACCCAACCCAACCCAACCCAACCCAACCCTTTTTTTTTTTTTTTTTTTTTTTTTTTTTTTCGTGGGGAAACCCATCATGGGTTCCTCTCTGCGCGGGGGCAGCTGAGAGGATATGCCGGACTCCTACCGGCTAAAACCCCACGGTGTTCCTCAGTACGCCCTTTGCCGGGACTGCGGGTAAGCTAGAAGCAGTCGTCCGTGGTCCCGGCGGCGTCTGCCCTCGGCAGGGCCCTTCTCTTGTAGGGATGGAGCTGGAGCTTCTCCATCCCTCCGTCTTGAGGTGCGCGCGGGAACACCGCGCGCGCCACCTCGAGGCATGTCAATTTGGCACAGGATACCCCCGTATCCTGCGCCAAAGCCTCCGTTATGGGGGTAGGAGAAGGGCGTGAGGAACCCTTCCCCTACGCCCGGTTTTCCGGCTGCGGATAGGGAGGTCTGAGGTTTTCTCTCGCTCCCTCTCCGCAGCCTCCTTCTGCGAGATGACTTCCTCGCAGAAGGATTTTACCGCTTTCCACGACCTCTCGCTCTCCACCATGGCTTTTACTACAGCCGGGAGCGAGAGGTCTGGCCCCACTGCAGCGACGAGGACACGGCGCTGGCTATCCCAGGCAGGACATACTTCCAGTGTGTGCTGCGCCGTGTCCTCGTCACAGCTACAATGGTGGCACTGGGTGGTTGGCTCCCTTCCGGCTGTGCGGCACAGGTACCTCCCGAAACACCCGTGTCCCGAGAGCACCTGCACCAGCCGGAAGGTCAGTGACCCATGCCGCCTGTCCGTCCAGTCTTCGAGCACTGGGCGGACAGCCTCCACAGTCCTGAGGCCAGCCGTAGGTTCAGCCAGCCTCTCCTTCCACTTAGCAGTCATGGACTGTAGAGCGTGGAACTTCCGCGCTTCCTCCTCCTTGGGCGTAGGGTGTTCCTCCCGGAGCCGGAGGTCTCTGCGCCATCGATACATCTCAGCATAGACCTCCGCCTCCAGATCCCAAGGAGGGCACCCAGCCAGTAAGCACGCCGCCTCAAAGGAGATGGTGCGGTAACCACGGATGACCCCGACGGCCATCACCCTCTGCGGTTTTTTGAGGAGGGTGACGTTCTGCCTTGTCAGGGCCTCCGCCCAGACGGGTGACCCGTAAAGGGCCATGGACCGCACCACGCCCATGTATAGGCGGCGGCTGCTCGCACTGGGCCCCCCGAGATTGGGCAACAGCCGCTTTAACGCAGCAGCCGCGCCCATTAACCGGGGAGCCAAGCGAGTGAAGTGCTCGCGGAAGTTCCAGCGGCTGTCGAGGGTGAGTCCCAGGTACTTCATAGACGACTCAACCTCGACGCGGGTTCCACCCACGAGTATGTGGGACCCCCGTGGCGGCGCCCTCCTCGGCCCGTGGAAACACAGGGCCTCGGTTTTGTTGCACGCCAACTGGAGCCCCAACATCTCGATTCTGCCAACCACCAGTGCCACAGCATCCGTGGCAAGACGGGCAGCCTCCTCGTATTTATTCCCCCGGGCCGTGACCAACGTGTCGTCTGCGTAACACGTCACGGAAGCTCCCGGGGGAAGATCGCCCCGCAGCACCCAGTCGTATCCGATGTTCCACAGGAGCGGACCGAGAACCGATCCCTGTGGAACACCGCACGTCATTTCCCGACTGAGTGTGTGTCCTCCTTGCCCTGGGTATGTAATATACCTGTCGGAGAGGTAGGCTCCGACGATCCGGCTGAGGTAGAGAGGCACCCTGTGAAATTTAAGTGCCTCTCTTATGCTGGCCCACGGCAGGGAGTTGAAGGCGTTGGCTATGTCGAGCGAAACAGCCAACATCACCCCGCCCTGGGCCACCGCCTCATCCGAGAGGGCCTTTACGTGCAAGATAGCATCGATTGTTGATCGACCCTCTCGGAAACCGAATTGGTTGCCAGATAGATTCGGGCCCACCCCTCCGAGATGCCCAATGAGGCGACCCGCTACGATGCGTTCGAACAGTTTGTCCGCCTCATTGAGCATCACCAGGGGTCTATATGACGAAGGACACTCCGCGGGGCGCCGATCCTTCTTCAAGAGGACCAGACTGCCCGTCTTCCACTGTCTTGGGACCAGTCCCGACTCCAGACAGGCGTCGAGTAGCCTGCGGAACCGGTCCCCTAGCTCTTCTAGAGCTAGAACCCAGGCGCGGCCAGGTATACCATCCGGCCCCGGGGCCTTATTTTTGCCCCGAAGCCTACAGATGGCCGCGCCCAGCTCCTCCTCCGACACTTTCGGCACCTCCGAGTCCTCCGATCCTGAGGTATAATCGGCAGGTGCCATTGTCGGAGGGGAGTGCGCCACTCTGGCTGGAAACAGAGTGGACACAACTTCTTCTCGTAGTTGGGGCTGGAGAGTCTCAGTCAGTGGGGGCGCCCAGGGCCGTATTTTTTCCCTTACGATCTTGTAAGGCCGCCCCCACGGATCGCGACTCAACGTCTGGAGAAGCTCCCTCTTCGCTTCCTCCTTGGCCCGGCTTATGGACAACTGTAGGGCCATCCGTCGCTCTCGGTAGGCCTCGTACAGCTGCCGCTCCACCGCATCGTGTTCACTGCTCCGACGACGCAACCTGCGATGCCTGGTGTACTGGCGTCTCGCCACTACGCAGTCCGAGCGAAGCTCTGCGATTTCCTCAGACCACCAGTACACCCGGCGTTTCGGAGGATGCGGCTTGGCCCGGGCCATGCTTGCGTCACAAATCTGTGACATAGCGTCCCGGAACCACTCCGCCTCCCCATCGACCTCCGCAGGTTCTGGTGGAGCAAGCCAGGCCTGGACGATGGCAGCTTCTACCAGAACAGCCTTGTTGAGACTCCCCAGCACCCACCTAGGTGCCGACCTTGCAGGGCGACGACGGTCCGGGTGTTCTGTGGAGGTGGAAATGTCAATTCGGATATAAAGGTGATCCGACAGGGTTTCCACCTCCTCCAGAACATTCCAGCCCCGGACGATGTTTGCTACAGCGGGGGATGCGAACGATACATCCACAATAGAACCCCCCCGCTGTCGCACGCATGTGTTTACCGACCCCTGATTTAGCACCAAGAGGCCGGTTGTCGCCGCCCATACCTCCAAAGCCTCCCCACGGGCATCGGTCTTGGGGGAACCCCAAGCCGTTGACTTGGCGTTGAGGTCCCCGAGGACGAGCACGCGGCGCGTTGGGATTTGGCCTATTAGGGCCTCCAACTCGCCCAAGAACGCCTCAAAGTCGGCTAAATGCCTATTGGGCGAGAAGTAGACCCCTACGACTACGTAATCCCGCCACCTCACCGCCACATAGCCCCGACCCCTTGCGATTATAGTGAGGGGAGGTACGCGTAGCGTCCTGGAGCTTGTAACGGCCACCAACCCGTCTAGGTCCCCCACCCAGTTGTCGGTTGGGGGGACAAAGTATGGCTCTGCCACCACCGCCACTTCTATCGACCACTCCGCCATGCTCTGAACGAGGAGGTCCTGAGCAGAGCGGCAGTGGTTGGTGTTCGCTTGAAGTAGACGGTGTGCCATACTTATTTTGGTTTTGTAGCCGTTACCTCCTCCTCCGCCCCTTCTTCAGGGGGACAGCTTGCAGCTGTCGGGGCAGACGTAGCTGCGACGGGGACCTTGGTCGCCTTCGCGCCTTTCCGTGTCTTTGGCGGGGAGCACGCTTTGCTCCCCAACCGGTGCTCGGCCGGCCTATTCGCTGCCGCGCATACCGAGCACTTCGGTGTGTCAGTGCAAGCGTTCGCCTTGTGGCCGGGTTTACCGCAGCGATAGCATTCATCGCTGCGGTCAGCCTCTGCGGTGCATTGAGCCCTGACATGCCCACTCAAGAGGCACCGGTGGCACCGCAGTTTTCTTGGCTGCAGCACTTCAGCTTTGGCCGAAACCCAGCCAATTAGCAGCCGGCCGAGGCTGCCGATCTTCCTCACGGCGGCCACGGGAGCCCGCACCCACACAGAGCTTACTCCCCGAGGGGTGGGTCTGATTACCCCCACCTTGACCCCCTCGGTTGAGCAGCATCCGTCTCTCGAGACAGCGACAGCGACGTCCTCTGGCGTCACTGAGTCATCGAGGCCCGTGATGCGCAGTTCCGCACACTTCACAGGCCTCGAGACCGTGACGACTTCTTCCCCAATGGCCTCCCTGATTTTTTGGGCCAGAGAGTCCGCCTTGTCGCCGCTTAGGGCCCCCGGCACCTCTAAAATTCGGGCACCCGTGGCCGCCGTGCGGAATTTCAGCCCGGTTATATTGAGGCTCTGGAGGTCCACTCCAGCTCTCGCCTTGGCCAGGACATTGGCAAATGATACCCCCTGTCTCTCGGCCTCCGGTTTCAGCGTGATTACCACGGCCGAGGAACGGGGGGGGCGAAGCTTTACGGGGGCAGGCTGGTGCTCGTTTTTCTTCGCCTTGCCTGCTTTGCCTCTAGCCTTGCCCTTCTTTCTTCCGTCCTGGTTAGGCGCAGACGCAGATGTTGCAGCCCGTGCATTTTTCTTATTTCACTGGGCCCTGCCAATGACGGAGGGGGCTGGTCATTCTTTTTAGGGGCAGGAGAAAATTCTCTAGGCCCCTTCTTACTCTTTCCTTCGCCTGCTTCTTTGCGGGCCACTGTCTGTGTTGGCTTGACTTGCCTTTTGTTTGGCATAGAAGCCGCAGCGGCCTCCGCGTAGGTGCAGGTGGCATTAGCGGCTCTTACCGGCAACCGGCTTTCAAGCGCTTCTAGCCGCGCATCCAGCATGCTCCCTACTCGATCCAAGATCACCTGCGTCAGCTCCTGATTTGGGACGCCTTGCGAAGGGGCAATGGATAAGCCGCTTTGTTGCGCAGAGCTATCCTTCGCCCTTGCCACCTCTTCGCGGAGCTGAGCCACCTCCGTTCGAAGCTCCGTCATCTCTTTTTGCAGGCGATCGTTGAGTGCCTGCAGCTTCTCGGTTTCCTCGGAGGAGGACCTTGCGTGGAGTGCTACAGCGGCCGCTTTGATGGACTTAGCCGCCTCCTGCAGGGCCTTTTGGAAAGTGCCCTTTAGGTTTTTCGACTTTGAAGCCACATTCAGGATGGTACCGACATCCTGTAGCACTTGCTCCTTCAGCGCCACAGCCGAACGGTCGTCCTCCTCTCCTTCAGGGGTCGCATGCAAAGCCAGGTTTGGTTGCGTTTGCACTGCAACTTCTCGGCCCGTCTCTTTTTGCAGAAGGAACTCCTCTCTCCTGTCCCTTTCCGGTGCTGGAGCGACAGCTTGCGATGCAGCGTCTTCGTCGCTCGACAGCTCAGTCGCAGGAGGACTCTGCATTTGCCTCCTTCTACTCCTCCATAGGCGGTTTCTCCCGTTACCCGCCACTAGTGTTTGCACACTACCATCCGATTCGGATGCCTCCACCTCGTCTGTTTTTTTTTGTTTTTTTGGTTTTTTGTTTTGATTTGTGTTTTTAGTGTCCTCCATTTTTAGACCCACGAGTGTGGGGGAAAGACTGTCCACCCGGGCAGTGCCCCCTGTACCCGGGTAAGCCTAAGCGTCACCCGCCACGATGTCGGCCCGTATCGTAGCGGGAGCCGCACTAGAGACTGGCCCCCTGCCAGCCATGCATCCCCTCACGGTGCGCTGCCGCTTGGGATTAGGGTGATTTTTTATAGAGGTTTTCTTCCTCGCAGCCCGGCCAATTAAGGCAAGGCCCTCGGTCCCACCAGAGGTCGCGAGACATGACCACGGCACCTCTCTTAGGTGGGATTACGATATCGACGGTAGCTAAGCACAAATTGTACTGTAGCTCGCCCGGTGGCAGTGCAAGTGCACACCGAGCCCGTCCCGGCTCCTCCACAGAAGGAGAAACGCCCCGTGCAGGGTATTCCCGTACACCTTCCCCGCCTGACTAGATACGAGTCACGACGGGGGTGAGCTGCTCTTAGTCTGGACCCTCCCCACCAAGTCCACCCGGCGTGGGTGTTCCTACCGGTATGGCCTTGGGGATCGACAGGACACGCAAGCCCCCCCACCACGACAAGGTGGCAGCCCTTCGGGGGGGAACCCAACCCAACCCAACCCAACCCAACCCAACCCAACCCAACCCAACCCAACCCAACCCAACCCAACCCAACCCAACCCAACCCAACCCAACCCAACCCAACCCAACCCAACCCAACCCAACCCAACCCAACCCAACCCTTTTTTTTTTTTTTTTTTTTCCGTGGGGAAACCCATCATGGGTTCCTCTCTGCGCGGGGGCAGCTGAGAGGATATGCCGGACTCCTACCGGCTAAAACCCCACGGTGTTCCTCAGTACGCCCTTTGCCGGGACTGCGGGTAAGCTAGAAGCAGTCGTCCGTGGTCCCGGCGGCGTCTGCCCTCGGCAGGGCCCTTCTCTTGTAGGGATGGAGCTGGAGCTTCTCCATCCCTCCGTCTTGAGGTGCGCGCGGGAACACCGCGCGCGCCACCTCGAGGCATGTCAATTTGGCACAGGATACCCCCGTATCCTGCACCAAAGCCTCCGTTATGGGGGTAGGAGAAGGGCGTCAGGAACCCTTCCCCTACGCCCGGTTTTCCGGCTGCGGATAGGGAGGTCTGAGGTTTTCTCTCGCTCCCTCTCCGCAGCCTCCTTCTGCGAGATCACTTCCTCGCAGAAGGATTTTACCGCTTTCCACGACCTCTCGCTCTCCACCATGGCTTTTACTACGGCCGGGAGCGAGAGGTCTGGCCCCACTGCAGCGACGAGGACACGGCGCTGACTATCCCAGGCAGGACATACTTCCAGTGTGTGCTGCGCCGTGTCTTCGTCGCAGCTACAATGGTGGCACTGGGTGGTTGGCTCCCTTCCGGCTGTGCGGCACAGGTACCTCCCGAAACACCCGTGTCCCGAGAGCACCTGCACCAGCCGGAAGGTCAGTGACCCATGCCGCCTGTCCGTCCAGTCTTCGAGCACTGGGCGGACAGCCTCCACAGTCCTGAGGCCAGCCGTAGGTTCGGCCAGCCTCTCCTTCCACTTAGCAGTCATGGACTGTAGAGCGTGGAACTTCCGCGCTTCCTCCTCCTTGGGCGTAGGGTGTTCCTCCCGGAGCCGGAGGTCTCTGCGCCATCGATACATCGCAGCATAGACCTCCGCCTCCAGATCCCAAGGAGGGCACCCAGCCAGTAAGCACGCCGCCTCGAAGGAGATGGTGCGGTAACCACGGATGACCCCGACGGCCATCACCCTCTGCGGTTTTTTGAGGAGGGTGACGTTCTGCCTTGTCAGGGCCTCCGCCCAGACGGGTGACCCGTATAGGGCAACCCAACCCAACCCAACCCAACCCAACCCAACCCAACCCAACCCAACCCAACCCAACCCAACCCTTTTTTTTTTTTTTTTTTTTTTTTTTTTTTTTTTTTTTTTTTTTTTTTTTTTTTTTTTTTCCGTGGGGAAACCCATCATGGGTTCCTCTCTGCGCGGGGGCAGCTGAGAGGATATGCCGGACTCCTACCGGCTAAAACCCCACGGTGTTCCTCAGTACGCCCTTTGCCGGGACTGCGGGTAAGCTAGAAGCAGTCGTCCGTGGTCCCGGCGGCGTCTGCCCTCGGCAGGGCCCTTCTCTTGTAGGGATGGAGCTGGAGCTTCTCCATCCCTCCGTCTTGAGGTGCGCGCGGGAACACCGCGCGCGCCACCTCGAGGCATGTCAATTTGGCACAGGATACCCCCGTATCCTGCACCAAAGCCTCCGTTATGGGGGTAGGAGAAGGGCGTCAGGAACCCTTCCCCTACGCCCGGTTTTCCGGCTGCGGATAGGGAGGTCTGAGGTTTTCTCTCGCTCCCTCTCCGCAGCCTCCTTCTGCGAGATCACTTCCTCGCAGAAGGATTTTACCGCTTTCCACGACCTCTCGCTCTCCACCATGGCTTTTACTACGGCCGGGAGCGAGAGGTCTGGCCCCACTGCAGCGACGAGGACACGGCGCTGACTATCCCAGGCAGGACATACTTCCAGTGTGTGCTGCGCCGTGTCTTCGTCGCAGCTACAATGGTGGCACTGGGTGGTTGGCTCCCTTCCGGCTGTGCGGCACAGGTACCTCCCGAAACACCCGTGTCCCGAGAGCACCTGCACCAGCCGGAAGGTCAGTGACCCATGCCGCCTGTCCGTCCAGTCTTCGAGCACTGGGCGGACAGCCTCCACAGTCCTGAGGCCAGCCGTAGGTTCGGCCAGCCTCTCCTTCCACTTAGCAGTCATGGACTGTAGAGCGTGGAACTTCCGCGCTTCCTCCTCCTTGGGCGTAGGGTGTTCCTCCCGGAGCCGGAGGTCTCTGCGCCATCGATACATCGCAGCATAGACCTCCGCCTCCAGATCCCAAGGAGGGCACCCAGCCAGTAAGCACGCCGCCTCGAAGGAGATGGTGCGGTAACCACGGATGACCCCGACGGCCATCACCCTCTGCGGTTTTTTGAGGAGGGTGACGTTCTGCCTTGTCAGGGCCTCCGCCCAGACGGGTGACCCGTATAGGGCCATGGACCGCACCACGCCCATGTATAGGCGGCGGCTGCTCGCACTGGGCCCCCCGAGATTGGGCAACAGCCGCTTTAACGCAGCAGCCGCGCCCATTAACCGGGGAGCCAAGCGAGTGAAGTGCTCGCGGAAGTTCCAGCGGCTGTCGAGGGTGAGTCCCAGGTACTTCATAGACGACTCAACCTCGACGCGGGTTCCACCCACGAGTATGTGGGACCCCCGTGGCGGCGCCTTCCTCGGCCCGTGAAAACACAGGGCCTCGGTTTTATTGCGCGCCAACTGGAGCCCCAACATCTCGATTCTGCCAACCACCAGTGCCACAGCATCCGTGGCAAGACGGGCAGCCTCCTCGTATTTATTCCCCCGGGCCGTGACCAACGTGTCGTCTGCGTAACACGTCACGGAAGCTCCCGGGGGAAGATCGCCCCGCAGCACCCAGTCGTATCCGATGTTCCACAGGAGCGGACCGAGGACCGATCCCTGTGGAACACCGCACGTCATTTCCCGACTGAGTGTGTGTCCTCCTTGCCCTGGGTATGTAATATACCTGTCGGAGAGGTAGGCTCCGACGATCCGGCTGAGGTAGAGAGGCACCCTGTGAAATTTAAGTGCCTCTCTTATGCTGGCCCACGGCAGGGAGTTGAAGGCGTTGGCTATGTCGAGCGAAACGGCCAACATCACCCCGCCCTGGGCCACCGCCTCATCCGAGAGGGCCTTTACGTGCAAGATAGCATCGATTGTTGATCGACCCTCTCGGAAACCGAATTGGTTGCCAGATAGATTCGGGCCCACCCCTCCGAGATGCCCAATGAGGCGACCCGCTACGATGCGTTCGAACAGTTTGTCCGCCTCATTGAGCATCACCAGGGGTCTATATGACGAAGGACACTCCGCGGGGCGCCGATCCTTCTTCAAGAGGACCAGACTGCCCGTCTTCCACTGTCTTGGGACCAGTCCCGACTCCAGACAGGCGTCGAGTAGCCTGCGGAACCGGTCCCCTAGCTCTTCTAGAGCTAGAACCCAGGCGCGGCCAGGTATACCATCCGGCCCCGGGGCCTTATTTTTGCCCCGAAGCCTACAGATGGCCGCGCCCAGCTCCTCCTCCGACACTTTCGGCACCTCCGAGTCCCCCGATCCTGAGGTATAATCGGCAGGTGCCATTGTCGGAGGGGAGTGCGCCACTCTGGCTGGAAACAGAGTGGACACAACTTCTTCTCGTAGTTGGGGCTGGAGAGTCTCAGTCAGTGGGGGCGCCCAGGGCCGTATTTTTTCCCTTACGATCTTGTAAGGCCGCCCCCACGGATCGCGACTCAACGTCTGGAGAAGCTCCCTCTTCGCTTCCTCCTTGGCCCGGCTTATGGACAACTGTAGGGCCATCCGTCGCTCTCGGTAGGCCTCGTACAGCTGCCGCTCCACCGCATCGTGTTCGCTGCTCCGACGACGCAACCTGCGATGCCTGGTGTACTGGCGTCTCGCCACTACGCAGTCCGAGCGAAGCTCTGCGATTTCCTCAGACCACCAGTACACCCGGCGTTTCGGAGGATGCGGCTTGGCCCGGGCCATGCTTGCGTCACAAATCTGTGACATAGCGTTCCGGAACCACTCCGCCTCCTCATCGACCTCCGCAGGTTCTGGTGGAGCAAGCCAGGCCTGGACGATGGCAGCTTCTACCAGAACAGTCTTATTGAGACTCCCCAGCACCCACCTAGGCGCCGACCTTGCAGGGCGACGACGGTCCGGGTGTTCTGTGGAGGTGGAAATGTCAATTCGGATATAAAGGTGATCCGACAGGGTTTCCACCTCCTCCAGAACATTCCAGCCCCGGACGATGTTTGCTACAGCGGGGGATGCGAACGATACATCCACAATAGAACCCCCCCGCTGTCGCACGCATGTGTTTACCGACCCCTGATTTAGCACCAAGAGGCCGGTTGTCGCCGCCCATACCTCCAAAGCCTCCCCACGGGCATCGGTCTTGGGGGAACCCCAAGCCGTTGACTTGGCGTTGAGGTCCCCGAGGACGAGCACGCGGCGCGTCGGGGTTTGGCCTATTAGAGTCTCCAACTCGCCCAAGACCGCCTCAAAGTCGGCTAACTGCCTATTGGGCGAGAAGTAGACCCCCACGACGACGTAATCCCGCCACCTCACCGCCACATAGCCCCGACCCCTTGCGATTGTAGTGAGGGGAGGTACGCGTAGCGTCCTGGAGCTTGTAACGGCCACCAACCCGTCTAGGTCCCCCACCCAGTTGTCGGTTGGGGGGACAAAGTATGGCTCTGCCACCACCGCCACTTCTATCGACCACTCCGCCATGCTCTGAACGAGGAGGTCCTGAGCAGAGCGGCAGTGGTTGGTGTTCGCTTGAAGTAGACGGTGTGCCATACTTATTTTGGTTTTGTAGCCGTTACCTCCACCTCCGCCCCTCCTTCAGGGGGACAGCTTGCAGCTGTCGGGGCAGACGTAGCTGCGACGGGGACCTTGGTCGCCTTCGCGCCTTTCCTTGTCTTTGGCGGGGAGCACGCTTTGCTCCCCAACCGGTGCTCGGCCGGCCTGTTCGCTGCCGCGCATACCGAGCACTTCGGTGTGTCAGTGCACGCGTTCGCCTTGTGGCCGGGTTTACCGCAGCGATAGCATTCATCGCTGCGGTCAGCCTCTGCGGTGCATTGAGCCCTGACATGCCCACTTAAGAGACACCGGTGGCACCGCAGTTTTCTTGGCTGCAGCACTTCTGCTTTGGCCGAAACCCAGCCAATTAGCAGCCGGCCGAGGCTGCCGATTTTCCTCACGGCGGCCACGGGAGCACGCACCCACACAGAGCTTACTCCCCGAGGGGTGGGTCTGATTACCCCCACCTTGACCCCCTCGGTTGAGCAGCATCCGTCTCTCGAGACGGCGACAGCGACGTCCTCCGGCGTCACTGAGTCATCGAGGCCCGTGATGCGCAGTTCCGCACACTTCACAGGCCTCGAGACCGTGACCACTTCATCTCCAATGGCCTCCCTGATCTTTTGGGCCAGAGAGTCCGCCTTTTCGCCGCTTAAGGCCCCCGGCACCTCTAAAATTCGGGCACCCGTGGCCGCCGTGCGGAATTTCAGCCCGGTTATATTAAGGCTTGAGAGGTCCACCCCATTTCTCGCCTTGGCCAGGACACTGGCAAATGAAACCCCCCGTCTCTCGGCCTCTGGCTTCAGCGTAATTACCACGGCCGAGGAACGGGGGGGGCGAAGCTTTACGGGGGCAGGCTGGTGCTCGTTTTTCTTCGCCTTGCCTGCTTTGCCTCTAGCCTTGCCCTTCTTTCTTCCGTCCTGATTAGGCGCAGACGCAGATGTTGCAGCCCGTGCATTCGTCTTATTTTTCCCGCCTCTTGTGACAAGGACCCATTCCCCTTCGCTGGGCCCTGCCGATGACGGAGGGGGCTGGTCACTCTTTTTAGGGGCGGGAGGAAGTTCTCTGGGCCCCTTCTTTTTATTTCCTTCGCCTACTTCTTTGCGGGCCACTGACTGCGTTGCCTTGGTTTGCCCTTTGTTTGGCATAGAAGCCGCAGTGGCCTCCGCGTAGGTGCAGGCGGCATTAGCGGCTCTTACCGGCAACCGGCTTTCAAGCGCTTCTAGCCGCGCATCCAGCATGCTCCCCACTCGATCCAAGATCACCTGCGTCAGCTCCTGATTTGGGACGCCTTGCGAAGGGGCAATGGATAAGCCGCTTTGTTGCGCAGAGCTATCCTTCGCCCTTGCCACCTCTTCGCGGAGCTGAGCCACCTCCGTTCGAAGCTCCGTCATCTCTTTTTGCAGGCGATCGTTGAGTGCCTGCAGCTTCTCGGTTTCCTCGGAGGAGGACCTTGCGTGGAGTGCTACAGCGGCCGCTTTGATGGACTTAGCCGCCTCCTGCAGGGCCTTTTGGAAAGTGCCCTTTAGGTTTTTCGACTTTGAAGCCACATTCAGGATGGTACCGACATCCTGTAGCACTTGCTCCTTCAGCGCCACAGCCGAACGGTCGTCCTCCTCTCCTTCAGGGGTCGCATGCAAAGCCAGGTTTGGTTGCGTTTGCACTGCAACTTCTCGGCCCGTCTCTTTTTGCAGAAGGAACTCCTCTCTCCTGTCCCTTTCCGGTGCTGGAGCGACAGCTTGCGATGCAGCGTCTTCGTCGCTCGACAGCTCAGTCGCAGGAGGACTCTGCATTTGCCTCCTTCTACTCCTCCATAGGCGGTTTCTCCCGTTACCCGCCACTAGTGTTTGCACACTACCATCCGATTCGGATGCCTCCACCTCGTCTGTTTTTTTTGTTTTTTTGGTTTTTTTGTTTTTATTTGTGTTTTTAGTGTCCTCCATTTTTAGACCCACGAGTGTGGGGGAAAGACTGTCCACCCGGGCAGTGCCCCCTGTACCCGGGTAAGCCTAAGCGTCACCCGCCACGATGTCGGCCCGTATCGTAGCGGGAGCCGCACTAGAGACTGGCCCCCTGCCAGCCATGCATCCCCTCGCGGTGCGCTGCCGCTTGGGATTAGGGTGATTTTTTATAGAGGTTTTCTTCCTCGCGGCCCGGCCAATTAAGGCAAGGCCCTCGGTCCCACCAGAGGTCGCGAGACATGACCACGGCACCTCTCTTAGGTGGGATTACGATATCGACGGTAGCTAGGCACAAATTGTACTGTAGCTCGCCCGGCGGCAGTGCAAGTGCACACCGAGCCCGTCCCGGCTCCTCCACAGAAGGAGAAACGCCCCGTGCAGGGTATTCCCGTACACCTTCCCCGCCTGACTAGATACGAGTCACGACGGGGGTGAGCTGCTCTTAGTCTGGACCCTCCCCACCAAGTCCACCCGGCGTGGGTGTTCCTACCGGTATGGCCTTGGGGATCGACAGGACACGCAAGCCCCCCCACCACGACAAGGTGGCAGCCCTTCGGGGGGGAACCCAACCCAACCCAACCCAACCCAACCCAACCCAACCCAACCCAACCCAACCCAACCCAACCCAACCCTTTTTTTTTTTTTTTTTTTTTTTCGTGGGGAAACCCATCATGGGTTCCTCTCTGCGCGGGGGCAGCTGAGAGGATATGCCGGACTCCTACCGGCTAAAACCCCACGGTGTTCCTCAGTACGCCCTTTGCCGGGACTGCGGGTAAGCTAGAAGCAGTCGTCCGTGGTCCCGGCGGCGTCTGCCCTCGGCAGGGCCCTTCTCTTGTAGGGATGGAGCTGGAGCTTCTCCATCCCTCCGTCTTGAGGTGCGCGCGGGAACACCGCGCGCGCCACCTCGAGGCATGTCAATTTGGCACAGGATACCCCCGTATCCTGCACCAAAGCCTCCGTTATGGGGGTAGGAGAAGGGCGTCAGGAACCCTTCCCCTACGCCCGGTTTTCCGGCTGCGGATAGGGAGGTCTGAGGTTTTCTCTCGCTCCCTCTCCGCAGCCTCCTTCTGCGAGATCACTTCCTCGCAGAAGGATTTTACCGCTTTCCACGACCTCTCGCTCTCCACCATGGCTTTTACTACGGCCGGGAGCGAGAGGTCTGGCCCCACTGCAGCGACGAGGACACGGCGCTGACTATCCCAGGCAGGACATACTTCCAGTGTGTGCTGCGCCGTGTCTTCGTCGCAGCTACAATGGTGGCACTGGGTGGTTGGCTCCCTTCCGGCTGTGCGGCACAGGTACCTCCCGAAACACCCGTGTCCCGAGAGCACCTGCACCAGCCGGAAGGTCAGTGACCCATGCCGCCTGTCCGTCCAGTCTTCGAGCACTGGGCGGACAGCCTCCACAGTCCTGAGGCCAGCCGTAGGTTCGGCCAGCCTCTCCTTCCACTTAGCAGTCATGGACTGTAGAGCGTGGAACTTCCGCGCTTCCTCCTCCTTGGGCGTAGGGTGTTCCTCCCGGAGCCGGAGGTCTCTGCGCCATCGATACATCGCAGCATAGACCTCCGCCTCCAGATCCCAAGGAGGGCACCCAGCCAGTAAGCACGCCGCCTCGAAGGAGATGGTGCGGTAACCACGGATGACCCCGACGGCCATCACCCTCTGCGGTTTTTTGAGGAGGGTGACGTTCTGCCTTGTCAGGGCCTCCGCCCAGACGGGTGACCCGTATAGGGCCATGGACCGCACCACGCCCATGTATAGGCGGCGGCTGCTCGCACTGGGCCCCCCGAGATTGGGCAACAGCCGCTTTAACGCAGCAGCCGCGCCCATTAACCGGGGAGCCAAGCGAGTGAAGTGCTCGCGGAAGTTCCAGCGGCTGTCGAGGGTGAGTCCCAGGTACTTCATAGACGACTCAACCTCGACGCGGGTTCCACCCACGAGTATGTGGGACCCCCGTGGCGGCGCCTTCCTCGGCCCGTGAAAACACAGGGCCTCGGTTTTATTGCGCGCCAACTGGAGCCCCAACATCTCGATTCTGCCAACCACCAGTGCCACAGCATCCGTGGCAAGACGGGCAGCCTCCTCGTATTTATTCCCCCGGGCCGTGACCAACGTGTCGTCTGCGTAACACGTCACGGAAGCTCCCGGGGGAAGATCGCCCCGCAGCACCCAGTCGTATCCGATGTTCCACAGGAGCGGACCAAGAACCGATCCCTGTGGAACACCGCACGTCATTTCCCGACTGAGTGTGTGTCCTCCTTGCCCTGGGTATGTAATATACCTGTCGGAGAGGTAGGCTCCGACGATCCGGCTGAGGTAGAGAGGCACCCTGTGAAATTTAAGTGCCTCTCTTATGCTGGCCCACGGCAGGGAGTTGAAGGCGTTGGCTATGTCGAGCGAAACGGCCAACATCACCCCGCCCTGGGCCACCGCCTCATCCGAGAGGGCCTTTACGTGCAAGATAGCATCGATTGTTGATCGACCCTCTCGGAAACCGAATTGGTTGCCAGATAGATTCGGGCCCACCCCTCCGAGATGCCCAATGAGGCGACCCGCTACGATGCGTTCGAACAGTTTGTCCGCCTCATTGAGCATCACCAGGGGTCTATATGACGAAGGACACTCCGCGGGGCGCCGATCCTTCCTCAAGAGGACCAGACTGCCCGTCTTCCACTGTCTTGGGACCAGTCCCGACTCCAGACAGGCGTCGAGTAGCCTGCGGAACCGGTCCCCTAGCTCTTCTAGAGCTAGAACCCAGGCGCGGCCAGGTATACCATCCGGCCCCGGGGCCTTATTTTTGCCCCGAAGCCTACAGATGGCCGCGCCCAGCTCCTCCTCCGACACCTTCGGCACCTCCGAGTCCTCCGATCCTGAGGTATAATCGGCAGGTGCCATTGTCGGAGGGGAGTGCGCCACTCTGGCTGGAAACAGAGTGGACACAACTTCTTCTCGTAGTTGGGGCTGGAGAGTCTCAGTCAGTGGGGGCGCCCAGGGCCGTATTTTTTCCCTTACGATCTTGTAAGGCCGCCCCCACGGATCGTGACTCAACGTCTGGAGAAGCTCCCTCTTCGCTTCCTCCTTGGCCCGGCTTATGGACAACTGTAGGGCCATCCGTCGCTCTCGGTAGGCCTCGTACAGCTGCCGCTCCACCGCATCGTGTTCGCTGCTCCGACGACGCAACCTGCGATGCCTGGTGTACTGGCGTCTCGCCACTATGCAGTCCGAGCGAAGCTCTGCGATTTCCTCAGACCACCAGTACACCCGGCGTTTCGGAGGATGCGGCTTGGCCCGGGCCATGCTTGCGTCACAAATCTGTGACATAGCGTTCCGGAACCACTCCGCCTCCTCATCGACCTCCGCAGGTTCTGGTGGAGCAAGCCAGGCCTGGACGATGGCAGCTTCTACCAGAACAGTCTTATTGAGACTCCCCAGCACCCACCTAGGCGCCGACCTTGCAGGGCGACGACGGTCCGGGTGTTCTGTGGAGGTGGAAATGTCAATTCGGATATAAAGGTGATCCGACAGGGTTTCCACCTCCTCCAGAACATTCCAGCCCCGGACGATGTTTGCTACAGCGGGGGATGCGAACGATACATCCACAATAGAACCCCCCCGCTGTCGCACGCATGTGTTTACCGACCCCTGATTTAGCACCAAGAGGCCGGTTGTCGCCGCCCATACCTCCAAAGCCTCCCCACGGGCATCGGTCTTGGGGGAACCCCAAGCCGTTGACTTGGCGTTGAGGTCCCCGAGGACGAGCACGCGGCGCGTCGGGATTTGGCCTATTAGAGTCTCCAACTCGCCCAAGAACGCCTCAAAGTCGGCTAACTGCCTATTGGGCGAGAAGTAGACTCCCACGACGACGTAATCCCGCCACCTCACCGCCACATAGCCCCGACCCCTTGCGATTGTAGTGAGGGGAGGTACGCGTAGCGTCCTGGAGCTTGTAACGGCCACCAACCCGTCTAGGTCCCCCACCCAGTTGTCGGTTGGGGGGACAAAGTATGGCTCTGCCACCACCGCCACTTCTATCGACCACTCCGCCATGCTCTGAACGAGGAGGTCCTGAGCAGAGCGGCAGTGGTTGGTGTTCGCTTGAAGTAGACGGTGTGCCATACTTATTTTGGTTTTGTAGCCGTTACCTCCTCCTCCGCTCCTCCTTCAGGGGGACAGCTTGCAGCTGTCGGGGCAGACGTAGCTGCGACGGGGACCTTGGTCGCCTTCGCGCCTTTCCTTGTCTTTGGCGGGGAGCACGCTTTGCTTCCCAACCGGTGCTCGGCCGGCCTATTCGCTGCCGCGCATACCGAGCACTTCGGTGTGTCAGTGCACGCGTTCGCCTTGTGGCCGGGTTTACCGCAGCGATAGCATTCATCGCTGCGGTCAGCCTCTGCGGTGCATTGAGCCCTGACATGCCCACTCAAGAGGCACCGGTGGCACCGCAGTTTTCTTGGCTGCAGCACTTCAGCTTTGACCGAAACCCAGCCAATTAGCAGCCGGCCGAGGCTGCCGATCTTCCTCACGGCGGCCACGGGAGCCCGCACCCACACAGAGCTTACTCCCCGAGGGGTGGGTCTGATTACCCCCACCTTGACCCCCTCGGTTGAGCAGCATCCGTCTCTCGAGACGGCGACAGCGACGTCCTCTGGCGTCACTGAGTCATCGAGGCCCGTGATGCGCAGTTCCGCACACTTCACAGGCCTCGAGACCGTGACGACTTCTTCCCCAATGGCCTCCCTGATTTTTTGGGCCAGAGAGTCCGCCTTGTCGCCGCTTAGGGCCCCCGGCACCTCTAAAATTCGGGCACCCGTGGCCGCCGTGCGGAATTTCAGCCCGGTTATATTGAGGCTCTGGAGGTCCACTCCAGCTCTCGCCTTGGCCAGGACATTGGCAAATGATACCCCCTGTCTCTCGGCCTCCGGTTTCAGCGTGATTACCACGGCCGAGGAACGGGGGGGGCGAAGCTTTACGGGGGCAGGCTGGTGCTCGTTTTTCTTCGCCTTGCCTGCTTTGCCTCTAGCCTTGCCCTTCTTTCTTCCGTCCTGGTTAGGCGCAGACGCAGATGTTGCAGCCCGTGCATTTTTCTTATTTCACTGGGCCCTGCCAATGACGGAGGGGGCTGGTCATTCTTTTTAGGGGCAGGAGAAAATTCTCTAGGCCCCTTCTTACTCTTTCCTTCGCCTGCTTCTTTGCGGGCCACTGTCTGTGTTGGCTTGACTTGCCTTTTGTTTGGCATAGAAGCCGCAGCGGCCTCCGCGTAGGTGCAGGTGGCATTAGCGGCTCTTACCGGCAACCGGCTTTCAAGCGCTTCTAGCCGCGCATCCAGCATGCTCCCTACTCGATCCAAGATCACCTGCGTCAGCTCCTGATTTGGGACGCCTTGCGAAGGGGCAATGGATAAGCCGCTTTGTTGCGCAGAGCTATCCTTCGCCCTTGCCACCTCTTCGCGGAGCTGAGCCACCTCCGTTCGAAGCTCCGTCATCTCTTTTTGCAGGCGATCGTTGAGTGCCTGCAGCTTCTCGGTTTCCTCGGAGGAGGACCTTGCGTGGAGTGCTACAGCGGCCGCTTTGATGGACTTAGCCGCCTCCTGCAGGGCCTTTTGGAAAGTGCCCTTTAGGTTTTTCGACTTTGAAGCCACATTCAGGATGGTACCGACATCCTGTAGCACTTGCTCCTTCAGCGCCACAGCCGAACGGTCGTCCTCCTCTCCTTCAGGGGTCGCATGCAAAGCCAGGTTTGGTTGCGTTTGCACTGCAACTTCTCGGCCCGTCTCTTTTTGCAGAAGGAACTCCTCTCTCCTGTCCCTTTCCGGTGCTGGAGCGACAGCTTGCGATGCAGCGTCTTCGTCGCTCGACAGCTCAGTCGCAGGAGGACTCTGCATTTGCCTCCTTCTACTCCTCCATAGGCGGTTTCTCCCGTTACCCGCCACTAGTGTTTGCACACTACCATCCGATTCGGATGCCTCCACCTCGTCTGTTTTTTTTTGTTTTTTTGGTTTTTTGTTTTGATTTGTGTTTTTAGTGTCCTCCATTTTTAGACCCACGAGTGTGGGGGAAAGACTGTCCACCCGGGCAGTGCCCCCTGTACCCGGGTAAGCCTAAGCGTCACCCGCCACGATGTCGGCCCGTATCGTAGCGGGAGCCGCACTAGAGACTGGCCCCCTGCCAGCCATGCATCCCCTCACGGTGCGCTGCCGCTTGGGATTAGGGTGATTTTTTATAGAGGTTTTCTTCCTCGCAGCCCGGCCAATTAAGGCAAGGCCCTCGGTCCCACCAGAGGTCGCGAGACATGACCACGGCACCTCTCTTAGGTGGGATTACGATATCGACGGTAGCTAAGCACAAATTGTACTGTAGCTCGCCCGGTGGCAGTGCAAGTGCACACCGAGCCCGTCCCGGCTCCTCCACAGAAGGAGAAACGCCCCGTGCAGGGTATTCCCGTACACCTTCCCCGCCTGACTAGATACGAGTCACGACGGGGGTGAGCTGCTCTTAGTCTGGACCCTCCCCACCAAGTCCACCCGGCGTGGGTGTTCCTACCGGTATGGCCTTGGGGATCGACAGGACACGCAAGCCCCCCCACCACGACAAGGTGGCAGCCCTTCGGGGGGGAACCCAACCCAACCCAACCCAACCCAACCCAACCCAACCCAACCCAACCCAACCCAACCCAACCCAACCCAACCCAACCCAACCCAACCCAACCCAACCCAACCCAACCCAACCCAACCCAACCCAACCCAACCCAACCCTTTTTTTTTTTTTTTTTTTTCCGTGGGGAAACCCATCATGGGTTCCTCTCTGCGCGGGGGCAGCTGAGAGGATATGCCGGACTCCTACCGGCTAAAACCCCACGGTGTTCCTCAGTACGCCCTTTGCCGGGACTGCGGGTAAGCTAGAAGCAGTCGTCCGTGGTCCCGGCGGCGTCTGCCCTCGGCAGGGCCCTTCTCTTGTAGGGATGGAGCTGGAGCTTCTCCATCCCTCCGTCTTGAGGTGCGCGCGGGAACACCGCGCGCGCCACCTCGAGGCATGTCAATTTGGCACAGGATACCCCCGTATCCTGCACCAAAGCCTCCGTTATGGGGGTAGGAGAAGGGCGTCAGGAACCCTTCCCCTACGCCCGGTTTTCCGGCTGCGGATAGGGAGGTCTGAGGTTTTCTCTCGCTCCCTCTCCGCAGCCTCCTTCTGCGAGATCACTTCCTCGCAGAAGGATTTTACCGCTTTCCACGACCTCTCGCTCTCCACCATGGCTTTTACTACGGCCGGGAGCGAGAGGTCTGGCCCCACTGCAGCGACGAGGACACGGCGCTGACTATCCCAGGCAGGACATACTTCCAGTGTGTGCTGCGCCGTGTCTTCGTCGCAGCTACAATGGTGGCACTGGGTGGTTGGCTCCCTTCCGGCTGTGCGGCACAGGTACCTCCCGAAACACCCGTGTCCCGAGAGCACCTGCACCAGCCGGAAGGTCAGTGACCCATGCCGCCTGTCCGTCCAGTCTTCGAGCACTGGGCGGACAGCCTCCACAGTCCTGAGGCCAGCCGTAGGTTCGGCCAGCCTCTCCTTCCACTTAGCAGTCATGGACTGTAGAGCGTGGAACTTCCGCGCTTCCTCCTCCTTGGGCGTAGGGTGTTCCTCCCGGAGCCGGAGGTCTCTGCGCCATCGATACATCGCAGCATAGACCTCCGCCTCCAGATCCCAAGGAGGGCACCCAGCCAGTAAGCACGCCGCCTCGAAGGAGATGGTGCGGTAACCACGGATGACCCCGACGGCCATCACCCTCTGCGGTTTTTTGAGGAGGGTGACGTTCTGCCTTGTCAGGGCCTCCGCCCAGACGGGTGACCCGTATAGGGCAACCCAACCCAACCCAACCCAACCCAACCCAACCCAACCCAACCCAACCCAACCCAACCCAACCCTTTTTTTTTTTTTTTTTTTTTTTTTTTTTTTTTTTTTTTTTTTTTTTTTTTTTTTTTTTTCCGTGGGGAAACCCATCATGGGTTCCTCTCTGCGCGGGGGCAGCTGAGAGGATATGCCGGACTCCTACCGGCTAAAACCCCACGGTGTTCCTCAGTACGCCCTTTGCCGGGACTGCGGGTAAGCTAGAAGCAGTCGTCCGTGGTCCCGGCGGCGTCTGCCCTCGGCAGGGCCCTTCTCTTGTAGGGATGGAGCTGGAGCTTCTCCATCCCTCCGTCTTGAGGTGCGCGCGGGAACACCGCGCGCGCCACCTCGAGGCATGTCAATTTGGCACAGGATACCCCCGTATCCTGCACCAAAGCCTCCGTTATGGGGGTAGGAGAAGGGCGTCAGGAACCCTTCCCCTACGCCCGGTTTTCCGGCTGCGGATAGGGAGGTCTGAGGTTTTCTCTCGCTCCCTCTCCGCAGCCTCCTTCTGCGAGATCACTTCCTCGCAGAAGGATTTTACCGCTTTCCACGACCTCTCGCTCTCCACCATGGCTTTTACTACGGCCGGGAGCGAGAGGTCTGGCCCCACTGCAGCGACGAGGACACGGCGCTGACTATCCCAGGCAGGACATACTTCCAGTGTGTGCTGCGCCGTGTCTTCGTCGCAGCTACAATGGTGGCACTGGGTGGTTGGCTCCCTTCCGGCTGTGCGGCACAGGTACCTCCCGAAACACCCGTGTCCCGAGAGCACCTGCACCAGCCGGAAGGTCAGTGACCCATGCCGCCTGTCCGTCCAGTCTTCGAGCACTGGGCGGACAGCCTCCACAGTCCTGAGGCCAGCCGTAGGTTCGGCCAGCCTCTCCTTCCACTTAGCAGTCATGGACTGTAGAGCGTGGAACTTCCGCGCTTCCTCCTCCTTGGGCGTAGGGTGTTCCTCCCGGAGCCGGAGGTCTCTGCGCCATCGATACATCGCAGCATAGACCTCCGCCTCCAGATCCCAAGGAGGGCACCCAGCCAGTAAGCACGCCGCCTCGAAGGAGATGGTGCGGTAACCACGGATGACCCCGACGGCCATCACCCTCTGCGGTTTTTTGAGGAGGGTGACGTTCTGCCTTGTCAGGGCCTCCGCCCAGACGGGTGACCCGTATAGGGCCATGGACCGCACCACGCCCATGTATAGGCGGCGGCTGCTCGCACTGGGCCCCCCGAGATTGGGCAACAGCCGCTTTAACGCAGCAGCCGCGCCCATTAACCGGGGAGCCAAGCGAGTGAAGTGCTCGCGGAAGTTCCAGCGGCTGTCGAGGGTGAGTCCCAGGTACTTCATAGACGACTCAACCTCGACGCGGGTTCCACCCACGAGTATGTGGGACCCCCGTGGCGGCGCCTTCCTCGGCCCGTGAAAACACAGGGCCTCGGTTTTATTGCGCGCCAACTGGAGCCCCAACATCTCGATTCTGCCAACCACCAGTGCCACAGCATCCGTGGCAAGACGGGCAGCCTCCTCGTATTTATTCCCCCGGGCCGTGACCAACGTGTCGTCTGCGTAACACGTCACGGAAGCTCCCGGGGGAAGATCGCCCCGCAGCACCCAGTCGTATCCGATGTTCCACAGGAGCGGACCAAGAACCGATCCCTGTGGAACACCGCACGTCATTTCCCGACTGAGTGTGTGTCCTCCTTGCCCTGGGTATGTAATATACCTGTCGGAGAGGTAGGCTCCGACGATCCGGCTGAGGTAGAGAGGCACCCTGTGAAATTTAAGTGCCTCTCTTATGCTGGCCCACGGCAGGGAGTTGAAGGCGTTGGCTATGTCGAGCGAAACGGCCAACATCACCCCGCCCTGGGCCACCGCCTCATCCGAGAGGGCCTTTACGTGCAAGATAGCATCGATTGTTGATCGACCCTCTCGGAAACCGAATTGGTTGCCGGATAGATTCGGGCCCACCCCTCCGAGATGCCCAATGAGGCGACCCGCTACGATGCGTTCGAACAGTTTGTCCGCCTCATTGAGCATCACCAGGGGTCTATATGACGAAGGACACTCCGCGGGGCGCCGATCCTTCTTCAAGAGGACCAGACTGCCCGTCTTCCACTGTCTTGGGACCAGTCCCGACTCCAGACAGGCGTCGAGTAGCCTGCGGAACCGGTCCCCTAGCTCTTCTAGAGCTAGAACCCAGGCGCGGCCAGGTATACCATCCGGCCCCGGGGCCTTATTTTTGCCCCGAAGCCTACAGATGGCCGCGCCCAGCTCCTCCTCCGACACCTTCGGCACCTCCGAGTCCTCCGATCCTGAGGTATAATCGGCAGGTGCCATTGTCGGAGGGGAGTGCGCCACTCTGGCTGGAAACAGAGTGGACACAACTTCTTCTCGTAGTTGGGGCTGGAGAGTCTCAGTCAGTGGGGGCGCCCAGGGCCGTATTTTTTCCCTTACGATCTTGTAAGGCCGCCCCCACGGATCGCGACTCAACGTCTGGAGAAGCTCCCTCTTCGCTTCCTCCTTGGCCCGGCTTATGGACAACTGTAGGGCCATCCGTCGCTCTCGGTAGGCCTCGTACAGCTGCCGCTCCACCGCATCGTGTTCGCTGCTCCGACGACGCAACCTGCGATGCCTGGTGTACTGGCGTCTCGCCACTACGCAGTCCGAGCGAAGCTCTGCGATTTCCTCAGACCACCAGTACACCCGGCGTTTCGGAGGATGCGGCTTGGCCCGGGCCATGCTTGCGTCACAAATCTGTGACATAGCGTTCCGGAACCACTCCGCCTCCTCATCGACCTCCGCAGGTTCTGGTGGAGCAAGCCAGGCCTGGACGATGGCAGCTTCTACCAGAACAGTCTTATTGAGACTCCCCAGCACCCACCTAGGCGCCGACCCTGCAGGGCGACGACGGTCCGGGTGTTCTGTGGAGGTGGAAATGTCAATTCGGATATAAAGGTGATCCGACAGGGTTTCCACCTCCTCCAGAACATTCCAGCCCCGGACGATGTTTGCTACAGCGGGGGATGCGAACGATACATCCACAATAGAACCCCCCCGCTGTCGCACGCATGTGTTTACCGACCCCTGATTTAGCACCAAGAGGCCGGTTGTCGCCGCCCATACCTCCAAAGCCTCCCCACGGGCATCGGTCTTGGGGGAACCCCAAGCCGTTGACTTGGCGTTGAGGTCCCCGAGGACGAGCACGCGGCGCGTCGGGGTTTGGCCTATTAGAGTCTCCAACTCGCCCAAGAACGCCTCAAAGTCGGCTAACTGCCTATTGGGCGAGAAGTAGACCCCCACGACGACGTAATCCCGCCACCTCACCGCCACATAGCCCCGACCCCTTGCGATTGTAGTGAGGGGAGGTACGCGTAGCGTCCTGGAGCTTGTAACGGCCACCAACCCGTCTAGGTCCCCCACCCAGTTGTCGGTTGGGGGGACAAAGTATGGCTCTGCCACCACCGCCACTTCTATCGACCACTCCGCCATGCTCTGAACGAGGAGGTCCTGAGCAGAGCGGCAGTGGTTGGTGTTCGCTTGAAGTAGACGGTGTGCCATACTTATTTTGGTTTTGTAGCCGTTACCTCCTCCTCCGCCCCTCCTTCAGGGGGACAGCTTGCAGCTGTCGGGGCAGACGTAGCTGCGACGGGGACCTTGGTCGCCTTCGCGCCTTTCCGTGTCTTTGGCGGGGAGCACGCTTTGCTCCCCAACCGGTGCTCGGCCGGCCTATTCGCTGCCGCGCATACCGAGCACTTCGGTGTGTCAGTGCACGCGTTCGCCTTGTGGCCGGGTTTACCGCAGCGATAGCATTCATCGCTGCGGTCAGCCTCTGCGGTGCATTGAGCCCTGACATGCCCACTTAAGAGACACCGGTGGCACCGCAGTTTTCTTGGCTGCAGCACTTCTGCTTTGGCCGAAACCCAGCCAATTAGCAGCCGGCCGAGGCTGCCGATTTTCCTCACGGCGGCCACGACCGACCGACCGACCGACCGACCGACCGACCGACCGACCGACCGACCGACCGACCGACCGACCGACCGACCGACCGACCGACCGACCGACCGACCGACCGACCGACCGACCGACCGACCGACCGACCGACCGACCGACCGACCGACCGACCGACCGACCGACCGACCGACCGACCGACCGACCGACCGACCGACCGACCGACCGACCGACCGACCGACCGACCGACCGACCGACCGACCGACCGACCGACCGACCGACCGACCGACCGACCGACCGACCGACCGACCGACCGACCGACCGACCGACCGACCGACCGACCGACCGACCGACCGACCGACCGACCGACCGACCGACCGACCGACCGACCGACCGACCGACCGACCGACCGACCGACCGACCGACCGACCGACCGACCGACCGACCGACCGACCGACCGACCGACCGACCGACCGACCGACCGACCGACCGACCGACCGACCGACCGACCGACCGACCGACCGACCGACCGACCGACCGACCGACCGACCGACCGACCGACCGACCGACCGACCGACCGACCGACCGACCGACCGACCGACCGACCGACCGACCGACCGACCGACCGACCGACCGACCGACCGACCGACCGACCGACCGACCGACCGACCGACCGACCGACCGACCGACCGACCGACCGACCGACCGACCGACCGACCGACCGACCGACCGACCGACCGACCGACCGACCGACCGACCGACCGACCGACCGACCGACCGACCGACCGACCGACCGACCGACCGACCGACCGACCGACCGACCGACCGACCGACCGACCGACCGACCGACCGACCGACCGACCGACCGACCGACCGACCGACCGACCGACCGACCGACCGACCGACCGACCGACCGACCGACCGACCGACCGACCGACCGACCGACCGACCGACCGACCGACCGACCGACCGACCGACCGACCGACCGACCGACCGACCGACCGACCGACCGACCGACCGACCGACCGACCGACCGACCGACCGACCGACCGACCGACCGACCGACCGACCGACCGACCGACCGACCGACCGACCGACCGACCGACCGACCGACCGACCGACCGACCGACCGACCGACCGACCGACCGACCGACCGACCGACCGACCGACCGACCGACCGACCGACCGACCGACCGACCGACCGACCGACCGACCGACCGACCGACCGACCGACCGACCGACCGACCGACCGACCGACCGACCGACCGACCGACCGACCGACCGACCGACCGACCGACCAACCAACCAACCAACCCTAGAGTACCCTTGGAGCTCCCCTGGAGTACCCTTCGAGCACCCCTGAAGGACCCTCTGAGCACCACGGGAGCACCCTTGGGGGATCCCCTGAGCACCCTAGGAGCACCACTTGAGGACCCACGGAGCAACCTTGGAGCACCCCTGGAGGACCTTTTGAGCACCACTGGAGCACCCTTGGAGGACTCCCTGAGCCCCCTTGGAGCACCCCTGGAGCACTCACTGAGCACCCCAGGAGCACCCTCGGAGCAACCCTGGAGCATCTTTGGAATACCTCTGGAGCACCCTTGGAGGACAGCTAGAGTACCCTTGGAGAACTCATGGAGCACCCTTGGAGCAGCCCTAGAGTACCCCTGGAGCACCCTTGGAGCATTCATTCATTTACCAATTGGCACACCAAATTAAATACCAAACTTTTCAAGTGCAATTTTTCGTAGTTAAACTAATCTTATACGTCATGGATCCTGGAGGATCAAGATATTCTGAGGTAGAAATATTTAACCATTCCCGAGATATCGGTTCACCTATGAAACGTGCAGATCTTAATTATTTTACACGACCAATAAATACAAAAAACTCCTCAATTAGCTTAATAATTATTCGGTTTTTCTTTATGAACTACAATTAGGTTACTAACTATAAATTGATAAACAGCGGGTAAATCAGCGTTACGATAAATATTGTCTTTCGTTAACCGCTCGTCTCTTTGCCGTACTCTTTGCCATTTGTCTCATGTATTTCGAAATGTTTTGTCGCCTTAGATTCTTGATTTAAGGGCGCGTATTTAAATGCCTATTAAGTCACAAACTAGCCGGCGTATTATTATGTAAATCTGTTCATACCTTGATGTCCGTTAGTGCCGTTAATTACGACTTCAATTTTGTTGGAATCACTCCAACCAGCAACCAGCCGGTCTCTCACCGCTATATTATAGGTAAAATAATGTTAGTACAATGTTGATGTCGACCACGTACATCAAGCCTGACGTTCCGACCGAAAATGTTCCTGGTTATAGGTAGCACCTAATGCCGTAGACACGCAGAATGATATGGAGATCGATCCCGCCGCTGTTGTCGCAGAATCAAATGGATTTTTATCTGAATGGTCGCCATTGTCGTCCAACATATCGATATTTGTTTAATTCCAAAACAGTGTACGTATTAATTAACAAAACCACCACAAGAGCTAATGGCTGATTCTCTGACACTGACAACTGACGTGGTAATATTCTTATAATATGAATGAGGTCGTATACCATGGTAAGTTGATTTTTTTTTTTTTTTTTATCAGACTGAAGTAGCAAACGAGCATGCAGTCCACCTGATGGTAAGTGGGCACTGCCGCCCATGGACGTCTGTAATCAACTTCATACAGAACATGGGTTCTATCTGAAGTCAATCACAGATGCGTTGCTACTTCCGAGGACTATGATGGTCGCCTCATGTGAAAGTGTGCCGGCAACCACACCCTTCGATCGAAACGCAAGAAATGCTTCACGCTAGAAATAGGTGTGGCGGTGGTACTTCCCCGGTCGAACTGCACTGCCTCTACCACCGTGAAAAAATAAGTTCTAACATATATTTTTATAAAAGTGAACTTTACTAGGCATTAGAGGTTTGCAAAGTTAGCTGATCATAATTTATGATTTTTAATAAAACAACGGAATGTAAACAATCGTTTTATTTCGTTTCTATCAAAAGAAATTCGAATCATCGTCGATCACTTCGTTCGTCGTAAAAACTATTATAATAATAATACAATTTTATGTACAATAAATAATATTATTTATAGGTGGCAGTCAGAATGAGGAGCGGGCGGGGCTCGTGTCGGTGCGGGCGGGGCTAGCGCGGCGGCAGCGAGTGGTGGCGCGGCTTGGCGGCCGTGTACGCGATCTCCGACAGGCGCACGTCGATGGGCGCGCGCTCGTCGTACAGCGTGGGCGCCTGCAGGATGATGCCGGCGGACCCCACCAGCACCGCCAGCGTGAAGATCCACAGGAACAGCCGGTCCAGCACCATCGCTACGTACTTCCAGTCTTCCTTCACCTGATAGGATTAACAAACGTTAAAATGTTATTCGTATTTAACCGACTTCAAAAAGGAGAAGGTTCTCAATTCGGCCGGTATATATTTTTTTTATTTATTTTTACAAGGATTACTCCGCCGTTAGTGGACTGATTTTAATCATTCTTTTTTTAATGTGTAGAAACAAGCTGCGAATTAGTCCCACTTAAATATGGTTAGGATCCATCAATAGGTTCTGGAGAAAATAAGGGGAACTCCTTAACCGATAGGAGTAATTGAGTTGTGTGTGAAGATATTTAGTGTAGGTTCGAATGAAACATCATTGACTATCTTAGGGTCTGATAATGTGGCTCGGAGACAAACTGTGTAAATCTTCAACCAATAGGAATAATTGAGTTGTGTTTGAAGATATTTGGTATAGGTTCTAATGAAATTGCAAAGTCAGTTCATCATTGACTATTTAAGGGTCTGATAATGTGGCTCGGAGACAAACTGTGTAAATCCTCAACCAATAGGAATAATTGAGTTGTGTTTCAAGATATTTGGTGTAGGTTCTAATGAAATTGCAAGGCCAGTTCATCTTTGAATATTTGAGGGTCTGATAATGTGTCTCCGTGTCAAAATATGTAACTCCTCAAACGTTCGCAATAATTGAGATGTGTTTGAAAATATTTGGTGTGGGTACTAATGAAATTGAATTACTTACTAACTATGATAAGAGGAACACACGTACATATGAAAATGGAAAAAAAAGCTTTTGTATAAAAAGTTTAACCGACTTCACCTGTCAACCTTTTTATATAGGATGGGTTAGGATAGGTCGGAACTTAAAAAAAAACATGCGTGCGTACAAAGTACACATGTCAGAAGTGAAACTTCTTTGGCGAACTAATTTATAAATCTTGTTTATATTTATACAAATCTAAAACTTTAAATTTCCAAGATTAAGAGGAAGGGAAAAAGGCGTGATACGACGTTCGCTCTGTCTCACTTTTTCTCTCAATCTTTCTCACTCGCTTGCTCCCTATTCCCACTCCACGACTAGTTGCTCATGCTACGTTCGCCCTGTCTTACTCTCTCTCAATCGGTCTCGATCACTCTCTCTCTCTTTTCCGACACTTCCGTTGCATACCGGCGTGACGTTTCATCTGTAAAAATTTTACCCTCATGCGCCTAAAGAAGTTTCACTTCAAAAAAAACATAAAACTAAGCGAGCAGGGCGCGGTAGGGCCCTGCGAGCGGGTGCGCTCAGTTAATATCAATTATAAAAATATTGTAAGTTATGGCTTAGGTTTATGTTCAATTTGTCATATAAGGTTGAGATTGAATTAATGTTTCCATTTATGTATGCACCATGTTAACTCATTGATATTATTGCGATACTAGTAAATGTGAGTTTATCGTCACTAAAAAGGGTGAAAAAAATTTTAAACAAAAATACAACCGACTTTCATGTGTGGTGTGGAGCTAAGCCATTTAATATAAGTTAGTGTTAGAGTAGTATTAAGTTAGTTACAATAAAGACATCAACCAAACAAAACGCCTCTCCATTACATCCGAGCCTGCGACACACTTACACATGCAACAAAAAAGTAAAAAATAATCTAAATACATGTTGGTTTAGAACATACACAGTAGGTACTTAGTAGTAGTTCCGAAGTCGGCGCTCACATAGGACACATGTGGTTTCATCGTGATCCAGCGAAATATGGTGAGCGCCGACTTCGTACTTTTATATTTTAGTTATTAAATATGAATGGTGAAAGATCGGTACCCTCGTGGATTCCTCCTCCTTGCGCGTCTGGTCAGCGATGTAGTTGATGCCATCGATGGCCTTGTGCAGCTCGGGGCAGCGGTGCCAGCGGCGCAGCGCGTCGCACAGCGCGGGCGCGTCGTGCAGCCGGCAGCCCCCCGCGCCGCCCGCACCGCCCGCGCCCCCCGCGCCGCCCGCGCACACCGGCGACTCGCTGTCCGCGCCCGCGCCGCACGTGATGCCCGTCCAGCCCTCGCTCGTCACTAGACCCGCGCTGGAACAATTTACACTAACGTGAGCGAACTTCATTTAAATTTTCTTATATTATTTGGCAAAAAAGGCCAGGCTTAAAATATTTTAAGGGTGCCGAATTAATTTTTAAATGGTTTTTAGACAAAACCAATCTCAATAAATATATTCAAGAAGATCATAAGAATATTGGTATGAGTGCAGATAGTATGTAACGTATCTCACAAGCGGCTCCGGTGCGGGTCGAGGCGGTAGTGCGGGCGGCGCATGACGAGCAGGCGCGGCAGCACGTGGATGAAGACGCGGCGCACCCACGGCGCCATCGTGTGCGTCTGCGGCGAGCGGAAGTGCACGTTCAGCACCACCACCGTCACGCATATGCTGTACATACATACATACTAGCATTATGGACGTTGCAATGTGAGGATGTATGTGTGTTTCTGAGTCTTTGAAGCAAAAAGTACTGGTAGGATGTCGTTGAAATTTGAATAATCCAGCAATTTATACGTTCTTTTCAACGCTAAAATCAGGATATATTATACATTCAATCGAGAAGTTACAATCGCCACACCTATTTATGACGTTAAGTAGTTCGGATTTCGGTGAATTGGGGGTATATACCGACTCAATCACATACGAGGCTACCCACTTATTTCCCAAGAGCGATAACACATCTGTGGTTGGTTACAGGTAGATCCTCGTTTTTGTACTGCTTTTTAGATATCTATGTGTGTCAGTAATTACTCAACAGTACGACTTTATAAAAAAGAAAATCCAAACACTGCGTTAAATCGCAAGTAACGACTAACGATGTAATACAAAATCGTATTACAAACGTAAAAATAAACTTAAGATAGATTTTGCATGTTAGGCATGTTAATTCCAAACCTGAAGGTGTCGAGGATCATGGTGAAGAGCACGAACTTGCCGAGCAGCGGCACCACGAGCGACGTGGGCGGGATGATCTCCGCCAGCAGCAGGAAGAACACCGTCAGCGACAGCAGGATGGAGATGGACAGCGACACCTTCTCGCCGCTGTCCGACGGCAGGTAGAACACCAGCACCGTCAGGAACGAGATGCCCATGCACGGAATTATTAGGTTTACCGTGTAAAATAATGTCTTTCTTCTCATTGTTATATTAAAAGTTATATCTAAATATGGCTCATCGCAGCACGTGTAGAACTTTTCATTCCTGGAAACAAATGATATGCAATCAACAACATATTCAATGAAGGAAGGCTAACCGTTGTAAATCGAATATGTATGGTAAGTATCACTAACCTAACAGCGGGCACTTCCAAAATATCCCACTCGACGGAGGTGTAGAACTCGCTCAGGTCTACGCCCAGTTCCACCACGTTCGTCCCGCTCGCCTCGTCTATATGCCGTAAATCCACCTGTCATTTATGAATTCTTTCTAAAATATACTGTTTTCAATATACTCTAAATTTTGTCTAAAAATGCATTCTTTAATAAATATTACGGAACTGATTATTTATTAATATAGATTTAGTACTTTCGATTTAGTTTTTACAGAATCTATATATGTAATATTTAATTTGTCTCGAGGTATAACTTTACAATAAGAATTCTATTTCAAAAATGTAACGTTCACATTCTATTGGTATATACTAGTAGGTCATGTTCCTACTAGTATATACCAATAGAATGTGAACGTTACATTTTTGAAATAGAATTCTTATTATTCATATTTAATGCGTACATATTATAGTAAAATGCTGCAATTATTTTTCACTTCACTTGTATAGGTTCTAGAATATACCTGAAAGCCATCATAGGTCCAGGAGCCAAACTTCATAACGCAGGTCTGCTGATCGAAAGGAAAGTATTCTACGTCGATCTCGCAGGAGGACTTGTAAATGGCGGGCGGTCGCCATTCCACGCGGCCCGTGTAGTTGAGCGTCGCCTTGGTAGCCAGTGTCACCTCAAAGTTGCCGTCAGCACTGTGGACACGAGGTTTACATTTCATATCAACTTATTAATACAATATACCACATGCAATGTTTAATGCCACAATGACAGATATGCTGCTTGTCATGTCGGACGGTGAAGTAAAATACAAATTAAAAAGAATTGAACATAGATTTTTATGATATGTTCATGTGAAACAAATAAGTTTATATGAAACCACAACAAATAAGTTTAAATTTTTCTACTGGTCATTAAAATACTAATGTAAATTTACTTGCCAATTTTCAAGCCTTTATATAAAATAATAAGGACGTTATTATTGAAACGTTTCGTGTATACGTATATACAAACTAACGCATTTCTAAAAACAATTTGGAGAAGCACTACCATGGCTTTCGATATTTTAAAAAGTTATTACTTGTTATAGAGGACGATGTCGGGGCGCCAGATATGGTCAGAGGGCACATGCAGCATCTCCACGCCGCCGTACTCGCGCGGCTCCCACGACAGCTTGTAGTCGAACCAGCTCTGTGGAAGTAACGGCCTTCGGTCACTTCATGTTACTGATGAACTTGTCTCAAATAATGTACAAATAATTGACACTTACTTGTTCCACCCAAAGATTTGTAGTCATAATCTGATTCTTCAGGTTCTGTAAAAAAATATAATTCAATAACCACGACATTATCTAACGTTGTTGTCTGTGTTTCTAAACAAGTTTATTCGATATTTATTCTGTGCCCTAGTGAAAAAGTGATTACACGGAAGATCCATCAATAGATCTCATTTTGTAAAAACATTAAAGGGGATATCGATAGATCTCCGTTTCTGTAACAGTTTTTATTTGAAAAGTGAATTTGGGAAAAATCTGATCTTTTCCTGATTTACTGATTCACAATCACAGAAATGTCATTGAAATATTAGAGAATGTATTGGCTACTTTATCCAGTAGTTGTTAAATAGTCACCGTTTCCATGTACCAAGTTTAGAGTAGTACAATGTATGGACAGTGGAGTGGTAAGCAGGGCGTTAGTCTCACCACATCGATGAGCTGGCTGAGCTTGAGCTTGATGCGCACGGTGAGCGCGTCGCTGACGTTGAGCACGGGCCGCACCAGCTTGTTGTAGTTGCTCAGCAGGTCGTCGTATAGCCGCTTGGCGTCTGGGTTGCACCCGCACCCTGCAGCATTACAACCATGACACTCTTTACAACTAATCGTGTAATCGTGATATTAAAACAACTTTTTATATTGAACAAGGATATCATGTTTTTGCGTTTATTTTGTATTTGGTTGTATTTTGTATACGCCTACCCTCCTATTGTATAGACTATACAAAATATAAGATTAAAAGAATTATCAGTCACATTACATTTTCTAAAATACCATCGAATCGGAATACGGCTTTTACTGAAATCCGGCAAGAAACTCAGCGGGTTTGTATTGTTTGTTTTGTATATATTTTTTTTAACCAATCTTGTTTTTTGCATGTCAATATAGGGTAGCTCAAGTACATTATCTAAACATGAGTATTGGCATTAATCTGGCAAGATATATCTGGCTATGAGTGTAGAAAGCGCGTGTGTGTGTGAATTCTACAATTTGACGCTCAATTAATTAACTATGAAAATGCAATTATTTCTCAATCTTAAGCTATTTTGTCTTCTGTGTTATCACAACATACATAACGAATAATACGGTTTACGGAATAGTTTGATCTTAATCGATGTTTTCAAGTTGTAATTTAATAAATGTCTGATTTCGATAGTGAGTTTATTATTAATAAAACGTATACATTGACCTATTAAATATTTATTAATTTTGAGAAGACGAGGAATATGTATAGTCAGATTGCGCTTATTCCTTATATCGTATGCATCACACGGTTTACTAAACTTATTACTATTTTCTTTTAACATACTTACATCAAATTATCATTTATAAATTAGATGCAACTGTTACAATATTGTATTCTATACATATTTCTGAAAGCCAAAATTTTGGACAAAGGTCTTAATGGGTCGTACAGCTTTCTTCTACATTGCATACCCAGTCATTCCTGGGTAATGTACTCTTCAGTATTCATTAGAACTGAAGAGTAAACACAAAGCGGTATACTGTAAGACGTAATGCTATGAAAGTAACTATAATAAACTATTCCAGCTTTATCTACATCAGTCAAATGACTGATTCTTTTAACAGCATATGCTTATACCGGAACTGAGTCTATTCGACAAAATTTCAATGTGGGGACTTCATTGCAATTTGGCATCTAAAGGAACGCGTAGAAAGAAAGTTGACCTCATGTTGGGCAATGATAACTTAATACATTTAAATTTTCTTTAATTAAGAAGAAGATTATTTATGTTGAACTAATTCTTTGTTACAGCATTTTCTACTTCGTCAGAATTGTTTAATTTAAGCTTAGATCATATTGAATAATCAACAAACAATACAATCGCGTAATTTTCGTCTACATAGTAGGGTAGGTCATTGATATGAATTAAAAACAAGACTAGTCCGAGTATTGAACCCTGTGGGACGCCCATTGTAACAAAAACCCCAGGCGATTTGATGCCATTTATAAAAACCTTTTTAATTTTATCGTTTAAATAAGAATTCAAAAGGTTAATAGCTTTGTTCCTGATCCCGTAGTCGTAAATCACAAAACACCCCGAGGGCATCGGGGGACCCAACCCTGGCCCGAAACACATGTTTTAATAACTTGATTCCTTTCATAGTACAGTGATTCCTTCTAAAATCAAATAGATTCTCATGACGTATTTTGTTCTCGTTGAAATCAATGTATATCGAAAATGATTCCTGAGACATTAAGGTCTTGTAAAGAAATGTTTCATTTATTTCTTAATGCATATATTTTTAAAATGATCGGGCTTAGTGGTGTGAGAGTGGGGGATGTGGAGTGGGGAGTGTGGAGTGTGAGTGTGGGGTTAGTGGTGTGAGAACTGACCAGCGAGTAGCAGCGCCAGCAGCAGCAGCCGCGCCGCGCGGGCGGGCAGCGAGCGGGCGCGCATGTCGGCGCGCACATCGCGTCAGCGCATCGCGGCGCGCTGCCGCCCCGCCGCCGACCCGCTGCTGCCCCGCCGCCGCGCCGCCGCTGCCCCGCTGCCGCCCCGCCGCTGCGCTGCTCCCACCTGTGATACTGCAACCAACAAATAATCACTTTTGTAGTCAAACAATACTTCATGTATATATGAAGTTAAATTTAATATCTTAGTAAAAACATGTAGGTATACAATATATAGTATAATACGTAGTAAGAGTTTAGATAAAGCGTCGAGGTTTGTACAGAAATGATGTATTTTTGTTAATTGAAAAAAAAGTATTACTTTAAAAGTAACCATTATAAACACAGAGTATTTTTATAAAGTAATTTAATTTAGAATAACAAAACGATTGTAGAGTTTCTTACAACTATACAATAGTGTTGGTAGTTAGGCAAGTGAGTCAAGTAATATGTGAACTCCATAACATATATGTATAATATAACGTAATCCGTAGTGTTAATATAAATATACTATAATCTATAACATTTTGCCGGCCTCAGTAATCGCATTATCCAGTATCCAGTAGAGTTTTTTCAGTATCTGTGACCAATTTCGTCATTGATGTACCTACTAATGGTCTCGATTCGATCAGGTTTTTAGGATCAGGATTAAAGAGACACTCACCACACCTACTTCTCGCGTGAAGAATGAAGTTTTATTGTTACTGTGGATGGGTGTAGTAGCCGACTCACATTCATATCGGGCTTCCAATTTAGTCTATGGGAGTAGCATCCGTATCCATGATTGACGATAGTTCTCAGTTTGAACCCCTCTTCTGTACTAAGTTGCTAATAGAAGTCCATGGGCCACGGGAATCACTTAGTATAACCTGGATTGCATACTTGTTTTCTATTTCAATCACATAAAATAACATCAGCTTGGGGACTGGCAAGAGGAGAAGGAGGACCATGGAGTTTTACATCGCTACAATTTGTGCATTCTCACGTAAGTAATTTTTTTTGCTTCTTTCTAATACTTTGCTTTGTATTAGATTTGTTTATATATAAATATTCAATTATTGTGTTACAATGTAAATTTATGTTTTTTATTTATTTCTAAATTGTATAACGGTTTATAAAACGTGCTCTATCAAATTGATTTTGTGGTATTTTTGTTTTATATTTTTAGGGCACAAAATCGCATCAAAAACGAATCCACGTACTTATCTGAAGACTATTATGATGAAATGATGTTGTTTATGAATGGCAATGATATGTAACACAATTTAAACAATTTCTTAAAAAAGGTTACTTTTTTCTGAAAATATCATAAAATTGTTTGACCTTTATAAATTGTGAAATGAGCAACGGATAAATCAGAATTTTCCTACTTAAAAATCAAATAATAAAATCGTCATAACGCTCATTACGTGATATAGTAATAACGCGCACACTTTAGGGTTAAATTGCTATGGTATACAACAGCGCCTTAACAGCGTTTATATTGTAATTCAGTAATATCAAATAATAGAGGTATCGATTTATTAAGTTATTGTTTATTTGTGAATCATATATGTGTGGCTGCAAGGGGATACATGGGTTAAATATTTGAAGTAAAAACTAAAAAGTAGTGTTACTTAGTTACTAGGTTCGTTATTACTTAATTAAAATTACATTTTGATTTAAAACTAAAGGTGTGAAACCGAGTTGATGTTAGAGCTCGGAACGATGTTCATTCTCACTATATGTGGTAACGTTCGAGGTGCTGCGTCAGCTCCTGCCGCGATGCACTAAGGTTGTGCATCAGCGTTAGGGTTACGTAACATGTGTATTAATGTTTTGTTTTTTATTTGGTATTTTTTTTTGTATAATTTGGAAGTAGCAAGCATACAGTCCATCTGATGGCAAGTAGCCGCTCAGATAAAGACTGATGACTAAATTGGGACGCCTTGAATAAGTACGGCTTCCTTACCACACCTTTCAAACCAGTATGCTTAGCACTGTTGATATAAGGCAGAAATACGCACGGTAGTGGTACTTCTAGAGCTGAAACACAAAGAGTTTTATCACTTTTACAGTTAACGACATTCAAAAAATACTGGCTACTACGAGATTTAGATTTCTAATTTGTATAATGTTTGTATTGAATGCCGAGGCTCTAACAATTAGCTCTCGGTATTTTACAGACCAGCGAGCACGTGTAAATAGACGACGTCAATTGTATTCGTATAATGATGAATTATTAAATATCTGACTTACCATTTATCTGTGTAGGCACATGCCAGTTAACATCCTCCTCTAACACTTTAGATTTTTGGTTGCAGATAAGCTGACCAGAAAATGGTCTGAACTATGGAGTTAGATATCTGTGCTGAGTGTTTGTGTGTTCATTGTTATAATCCTAATATGGTGATAAATGCTATACACTTTTTAGTCAACATGACAACTTGGTTCATTGCGAGTCGTATAATATAATTATACCTATGTGAATCATTTTAAATTAATTCACATACATAGTGGTACTCGGTAGTTATCTGCGGTCATGATCCCCGCATCAACCCATTATTGGCCCACTGCTGGGCACGGGTCTTCTCCCAGAATGAGAGAGTTTAGGCCATAGTCCACCGCGCTGGCCAAGTGCGAATTGGTGGACTTCACACACCTCCGAGAACTTTTTTTTTTTTAAGAACTCTCGGGTGTGTATGTTTCCTCACGATGTTTTCCTTCACCGAAGAGCAGTGATAATTAATTTCTAATACGCACATAAATTATTGGTGCGTGCCTGGGTTTGAACCTCGGACCTCCCGATCGAGAGGGCAAGGTTCAACCATTAGGCTATCACTGCTCATATCCACGTTTTGCTAAGCACTAATTCTACTAGTATGCATGTGTACCAAACACATGCATACTAGTAGAATTAGTAGAAATTAACGACGAATAAGTGATATGTAAGTGGTAGCGCTATGTGTATCGGAACATTAGAGAGGAGCAAAAACAGCCTTGTTAAGGTAGCAAAGATCAGTAGAGTCATGGATCATGGAGAGATGGATCATTATGGGTACCAAAAAACCGGATGCATCTTATTATTCCAGTTTATTAATTATAACCTTATAAATATATAAATATATATACCCTTATAAATATCTCTCGAACAGCTATGCGATCTAGAAACGCGTATCATATGTGTGTTGCTATGTACAACAAGAAATAAAATTAAAAACAACTTCACGAGTGGCTCGTTGACAAGTCTCTCTAAAAGAATTTATGCTTATCCTTATTCTTATGCTTATCCTCATCCTTAATCTTGACTGTATTCCATTAATGTCAATTTTGTATATGGGAAATTTCTTAACTAAGTCCGACTTCAGCATTTACTTTGGAAGTCCGAAGTTCAAGGACTAATCACATTAGGTATATTGGAATTTTTTTACCGCATTTAAATGTTGTAAATATATAAAACTGTCAGGATATTTAAAGATAAGCACAATTCACTTGTCCATTAGCCATTAAGGTGGATTATGCTTTATTGACAGCGCTCAGCTGTACATATTGAGATGGATGACAAATTCGCTAATGAAATTATTAAGATGCGTTCTACGATGTTAATTATAGTGTCTTAGAGGCTGCCATCAAATATAACGATAAGAGTGTCATGTATTGCTCTTTCTCCACATATGATAAGGCAGCACTGATAGTTCTGTGAGTGGTTATCGCGTCATGCATGCTGTTGAGTCCGCAGTCCAGTCTAGTGGTTTGAAATTGGCTCTTTCAATCTGGTTGGAATTTCAAAGTTAAATATTTCATAAAGGAGTTTCTTTCTCAGATTTTGAAATGAATGTTGTGGCACAAACATAATTGTTCATTTGTGGAGCGTCCATTTATTCATCCACCCATTAGCCCTTTGAGGTTTACTGCTGTATTTAGGCCTGTCCTAAATGGAGCCACTCTTACCGCTTTTGTGCCCTCTGACTCTAACCGTTTTCCGCTGTTTTCCTAGGCGCCTTTTGTCTAAACGAGGACCTTTCTTCCCCATCAGTTATCGGTCCTCGAGCGGTGTCGCCGACTCATTGCGTTGCCACTACAGCTTCCTAGGTTTGAGAGCTATATTGGTAAGTTTAGTTCATCTACGAATATTATCGTTACGAATTACGTCTCGTAGAGAAATTTCTAGCTTAGTCCTCTCAACTTATAGTTTCGAGATTAGAATAGAGCTACGTAACGGTATCCCCTGTCTTTCGTAAGAGGTAACTAAAAGGGGGCATCCAGGGTCGCCGACAACTACAGTAGAAGCTCAAACCGATCCCGGGAAGGACGGCGGTATGAGTGGTCGCATACCGTAGTAAAGATCAGACGTAGCGGTGGGCCCAGCCGCGAGCTCTATAGGGCAACGCGTTCAGAGAACCTCGGTTGCGTTCCTTTGGAAATCCCGGAGTCTTCTTTGTAGCGCTGAGGACGGCCAACTTGTTAGTGTGGTAAAAATCCCACATGACCCTGCGTCACTCCCACGTAGTCCGGTACGTTTTGATGGTTTCCCACTCAAAATAAAAAAAAAAGATTGCTCAGCGTCTCGGAGTCTTCAATTGAGACACAGTAAAAGACTACGTTTTGGCACTATATTCGCGCTATATCGGTTCATGATACTATATTGCCTACACACATTGCTCGAATAATTTTGACTTCAGGCACGGTGAAATTATGAATGAGAAGATAATAGATCAATAACCATTGACGATCGCTAGTGGCTAAATTGCTTCCACAATTTCGTGCTACGAAGAACTTCTTAATCTGATAGTCCCACGTGATATCTTCAATTAGTCTGTGAGACCTCTGATATCCTTACAGACTTTTTGAAGACATCCTACTCAAGTGTTTTTTTATCTATTGAAGTAGCTAACGAGTATGCAGTCCACCTGATGGTAAAGTGGTGACTGACGCCCATGGGCATCCGCGAGCAACTTATATCAAACAATGGTTCTATCTAAAGTCAATGACAAATACGTTGCTACTCACGAGGAGTACAATGGTTGCCTCATATAAAAGTGTACCGCCAAACACACCCTTTCATTGAAATGCAAGACGCTAGAAATAGGTGTGGCGGTGGTACCTCCCCGAACTACACTGGTTCCACCCCCAGGTTTGCGACCGGTGCCTTCATCCAACATTTGGTATTGAAGCGACATTGTAAAGAATGTTTATTCCTAGACCAATGGAATTTCGAGAAAGGTAGTAAGGAAATAAGAAATTACGTCTAATTGGTTATTAAAATATATGTTGTAAATATATAAAAATATATGTTATAAAGTATGAATAATAAAGACTAAGTAGTACATAAGTATATATATTTGTATTATTCCTTAAGAAATAAACTGTAATACGTAAAAAACATCAAATTTGGAATAATTGTAACAAACAGTGGGAACCGGCGCGAGTCATCTTTTTAACCAGCTTCTCAAGGGAAGCGGTTATTTTGATATGTAACATTGTTAACATTATACAATTCACTTCATTGACTGTAAATTTCCACACAATAAAAAGAGAATTACTTCGTTTTGGATAATTGATGAGACACTATCATTGGATTCTGCTAGCTTATATGCGATATCCATACATCCATCAGCCCTTTGATGTCCACTGCTGGACATAGACCTCCCCTAAATGGCGCCACTCCAACCGGTCCTATGCCCTGTTATATGCAATATAACTATGTATATTTTTTTATTCATATACCGCTGAAATGTAGCTGATATTAGCATTTAGCGAGGAGTTTGATTCTCGTAGGATTCAAAAATTTATAAAGTTAACCCGAGGTTTCGATTCCTTTTGCTGATTAAAAGCACTTTTAATATTATTTTGTCTGAGAGTAACAAAACCTTTTCTGGATATTTTGTCTGTTGGATTAAAGGGTTTAAAATATCTGACCAACTTTATACCTCTAAAACACCTAACAGTTCGTTTTACACAGTTCGGTTTTTTTTTTGAAGCGATAGACTGACGTGATTGTTACTGTAGATCGTCTCCATTAGCTTTTAGTATAATATCTTCATCATTTTGTTAAGCCGTCACCGAAAATGATTCTGTACGGCTGCGCAGTATATCAGTTCTAAATCATTTTCCTTTAAATTTGTATCAAGAATGAGGCTAATGAGTTTATCTATTATTATTAAATAATGAATGGGAAAGTTTAAACTAATGTCACTTTATATATAATATTTTATGTGATTGAGTACCAAACGAGCATGCAATCCACCTGATGGTAAGTGGTCACTGTCACTCATAACTTCAAATAGAACATGGGTTCTATCTGAAGTCAATCACAGATGAATTGCTACTCCCGAAGGCTATGATGGTCGCCTCATGTTAAAGTGTGCCGAGAACCACACCCTTCCAAAAAAAGCAAGAAATGCTTCTCGCTAGAAATAAGTGTGGCGGTGGTACTTCCCCGGTCGAACTTCTCTGATTCTACCACCATATGCAGTTTTTCTTGATTTGAGATTTTATAAACACATAGTGAGTAACTTATGCCTGTTGTGCTAGTCATTTAGCATAGCTCATAGTATTTGATATTTGGTTTATATGTGTTTGAATTTCATCATCAAAATATTTTTTCAAATCATTGAGTTCTAGAAATGAATGAACACCACTCCATCAAAAAATATACATCTGTGATTCTCAAAGATATGTTTTTGAAAATGCGTGAAAAGTTGCAGGAACCACTGGACGGATCTTCTGATATTGTTTAAACTACTTATGTTTTGAATTGAACCGTGTGCCAATTTATTATAAATCGTAAATAATGATTAACTTTGCTTAGAGAGGGAAAGAGAAAGAAAGAGAGAGAGAGAGCAATGCTTCTCAATCTATTAGGATGTAATTTAACTTGAACTCTTTACAATATACTCTGTATTTAAACAAAAAATAGAACTTTTCGTAGTTCGGCTATGGTCGCTCTTCTATACCATCTATCATCAGTGTCAGCTGATATCAGTCTCGAGCTGGACAATCGACACTCTTAAAAGTCATTGATTTTTCTTGGATTCTTCTTATCTAGTTCCTCTCTTCCTGTTTCCCCGTGGTATCACTATGTCAACCGATATGGACATGACCCACATGTGGTCGCTGCAATAGTTATTTTCCAATTGGTCAGTTATGTCTAACTTGGTTTTTAACGTTGCTTTATCAACAACGGTGAGATATGATGACGGCTAATAAATGCTACTGCAATTTCGATCTTCACATGGGGTTTTTTCTTAATGTTGCTTTTACTCGGTCGCATTACTTTAAGAAAGATTCTGTTAAAGTGTAAAAATAAACAGAAAGCTAAAAATAAACAGAAGCCAAGTAAAACACGTCGGAGAACAAAATTTAATAGTCTTAATACATAATATGTCATGAAAAATGAGAAATGTAGAGTTAGTAAATATGTTTTGGGTAATTATGTTACATCTTAAGTATTATACAATGTAATTTATAGGAAAGTGTTTTTAGGGTATATTAAGCAGATGAGTAGAAAAAGATCTAGAAAATGTATTACACATTAAAAATATTGTTATCAATACATAGTTAAATGCTCCAATTACATTTGACTGCTTTAATGAAATACACTTCAGAGTTTTTATTATAATAAAGGTCTATTAAAGTAAAACTTTTTCTTCAAAGTATTTATTTTATGGGCTTGGAACATTTTGTGAATTACATAGGTGTGCAATTGTGCAAAAATATAGAATTGCGTTACGTAAATAACGTCGTGCAGTTTAACGCGGGGTGGCTACACGGGGGCCGGCAGCTAGCATGCCGTGTTCTATGATGATAATAGCCAACTTAATAAATAACTAGCTGGATATAATGATAAAATATCTTCTGGATTACAGCCAATTTTTAATAAAAGAAGTTCACAGCGGAACCTTCTTCGGGGATTATCTTTAGCATCGATAACGTTGTGGATGTGTGCATACTTTACCGACAGGGATCCGACAAGACAATCACGTAACACATCACTCGAACCGTTAACTTAACACATTCGAATGAACAATTTTAAAATAAAATAATATTTACATATTTCTTCACTAGTTCACAATTTTGTTTCTCGCCGTTCGCGCGAGAGCGCCGTCCAATCCTTCAGTGACCGACGAATCGAATTCGGCGGGCGGGTGATTCGGTTCCGGGACGAACACGAAACCGGAGGATCACCGAGGAGGGTCCGGGCCCGCGCCGACACACTATCAATTCATGGTAGGAGCGCACCGGGTCGCGGACACGCCACCGCAGCCGACGAGTCGCAGCACTCGCTCCGGAGCGACTGACGGAGCGCCGCGCCCCGCGCCCGCTCCGCCGGCCGCTCAGTCGCGCAGCGCCGCGCCGCCGCGCCGCCGCGCCCGCCGCCGCCGACACTCGCGCCGCTTGCACCGCGCGCCGTGCACTCGCTGCCGGCGACCGGCGCTCCTCGCGCTTGCCGCTCGCCGCTCGCATCGCCTTTCAGACACCTTCACGTTCACTCTTATGATACTTTTACTTTCATGAATGCCGGTTTTTTCTTACTTTCATGTCACTTCGATAAGATTGGCAGCAATTAGACAAATTCATCATAAACAACTATTTTACAAAAGTTAAATTTTACGAAACTTTAACATTTTTATTATGTTCATATTTCGTTTCAATCTTTGCGCTTCAATTCTAGGACATAATCATATCTGATTCCACAAATACCTAACATTAACTCACCAATGAAGGTTCGCGTTATGGCCTGCACTGTATTACTAAATTTACGTTTTTACCCGACTGCGCCAGAACGAGGGTAGTGGTTTGCAAGGGTATGCATGAATGTACGTCTGTATAAATGTATGTACATTTATTTGGCACGCGTTACAGCACAAATGGATTGTAATGTATGACATATCATTGAAACAACGAAGTTCTGAGAGTGATAGGCTATACCTACATATAATTTTTAAATGGGGGAGGGACGATTATTTTTTCATTTTCATAACAATATGGATATCAAATGAAAGCTAGTAGAAAGAAAGTAGACCATTACAAATCCCTACTCCCTACTAATATTATAAATGTGAAAGTAACTCTGTCAGTCTGTCTGTCTGTCTGTCTGTCTGCTACTTATTCACGCCTAAACAACTGAACCGATCTTTATGAAATTGGGCACACAGGTAGTGTTGACCTCGAGAAAGGACATAGGCTGCTTTTTATCGAAAAAAATGGGTTGAAAGCGTTAAAATTGAGCATAAATATTTGTATGGAAGTTCGTTTTTGACAAAGTCCCATATTGACAAGTCCGTCAAGGGGTGCGATAGACTTACTTGAAACCTTATCTAAATAATAAAACATAAAAAAACATTGATTTCGAGTCGACAACATATATCCGTAAAATTTGGATTGTCGCGTATTTTGTTAAATTCAAATGTAAATATGTGTGACATGACAGTAGAGTGACATGACAGTAGCCATAATGGCCGCCCGGATGTCATTCTAAATTCATTCAAAAATAATACGTATAAATTTGTAACTATCAATTATCATAAAAATAGATGTAATTCAAATTGATTTTAATTTAATTTATGAATTTATGAAATATTTCAATAATAAAAAAGCATCCGTTGACGCGCTGTGGCCGCGCAGCTTGCGACCTAATGTAAAATCGCTCTTAGAGTACAGGGATTCCCAACTGATAACAGATGGCGCGTCATACTATTATAGTAAAATAGTTATTCGAAACCAATAAATCAAAGGCGATAAAATGTTATTGTTTCAAAATAAAATTATCGACTATATTTGTCACTCCATGTTCCTGTTACTTAAATAGTTTCTTAACTATTATTGCATAAATAAAGTTATGTTATTGAACACACCCGTACATTTTTAATGAAAATAAAATTACTTAAAATAGTATTTTTCAATTCATAAAAGTTAAAATTCATCTTTATAATCGATGCGCTTTTGTTTAAATGTGTTGTGTAGGCGTTGTTTGAAAAGATGTATTCCGATATTGTTAATGTGACCACTAAGACTGTAAATTGGTTCAAAAAAGGGGTTTACGATATTCTGATGCGTCTTATTTTCATAACATTTTACATAACAATATGCACCTACCAACAAATACACATCTGTGTTTATCTGTGTTTGTCCGGGTAATCCTTGACCGGCTAAACCGATTTTTACGGGTTTTTTACTATAGAAAATGTTATGGAACAACATGTAGACTACTTTTATCGTTGAATTCCCACTGAGTGGAGATTTGCGCGGGAAAAACTTTGCGATACATTGATTTGCACGCGGGCGTAGCCGCGGGTACAGCTAGTATCTATATATATGCATTACATTACGATAAGAGCAGTGATAGCCTAATGGTTGAAACTTGCCCTCTCGATCGGGAGGTCCGAGGTTCAAACCCAGGCACGCACCAATGATTTATGTGCGTATTAGAAATTAATTATCACTGCTTTTCGGTGAAGGAAAACATCGTGAGGAAACCTACACACCCGAGAGTTCTTAAAAAAAAAAAAAGTTCTCGGAGGTGTGTGAAGTCCACCAATTCGCACTTGGCCAGCGCGGTGGACTATGGCCTAAACTCTCTCATTCTGGGAGAAGACCCGTGCCCAGCAGTGGGCCAATAATGGGTTGATGCACATGCATTACATTACAATACTTTTATTCTACCGTTTTGAGGTAAAATCCAAAAATGCGTTAGTTTAACTAAATTATTATAAAAACCAAAAAGCGAATGAGTCGTTTAAGCAATTGTTTATTTTAATAATTTTATTTATTTTATAATATGTACCTATTACGTTTGAATATTTATACTTATGCCGATTAAGAATAAACTATTTGTAGTAAAGCTGCAATTGAAATATGGAACAGGAATAATTGAGTAATGTCACACTTGAAAGTCGGATGGCGAATCTTATCAACCGATCGGAATCTCGCGATATCTCAGCGGCTCCTCGCAGCGCGGCGAGGTATCGGCGCTGACTTAATTTCCTCAATCCGCGGTATCTATTAGGACTCGCGCCGCAATAGTCCCGATAGCTTGCTGTAACCCATAACTTGTACAAGATAATGTGATATTTTTTACCCAGATATATTTAGACTCTAGACGTTGTATGTCGATTTTATTTATAATTCGCGGCTTCATTGGCATTATTCCGCTTTGATTCAGTACTGTGCAATAATTACTACTATTACTTTGTTTTGTATGCTTATCGCTGGTTCTCTTTGTATTTATTATATGTAAGATTGTATTAAGAATCATCCCTCAAATGTAATGTTTGATAATCGCCATTACCTGAGAAGAGAAACTCCTATTCCCGTGAACAAATATTATTAAATTACAGGAACGAAAGGGAATTCCAATCTGCAAGTGCATAGCCCGAACTCGGCACTCTCCGCGCAGGCATCCACTAATGAAGCGGAACGAATTCATTGTACAGCGAAACGGCCAGCTACAGTGAGCTTCGGCTGGGTGTAAGCGGCGAGAGTAGGGGGCTCTCGCTACGCTGGAGGTGTCGGGCGGTGAGCACCCGTAATCGCGTTCCGCAGCCGTGCGGACCGATTGCGATGTATGCACATAAACACTTAATGATCCGCGCCCGGCACTAACGTGATGTAGCTCGCCTCGCTGCATGCGCTAGTGACTTGAGAGTATGCTAAACTAGTTTCGAACATACAAACGTAAACAAACTTTAATTGTAGCACTAACCTTACACAACTTTAATACCTTTAAAATATTTGGGCTGCGTTATAGCCTCGGATTTTGAATCATTTATAAGAAATTTGAATTATGCCAGGACATGCTTAATACAGAAATATAAAATAATTAGCCTATGCCCGCGGCTTTGCCCGCTTCGGTAATGTCTACCACGGCCACGGTATTCACTATCCTATGTTTTAATGTAGGTCATAAACTACATATGTGTGTGGCAAATAACATTTAAATCAGACTTGTAGCTTTGCGTAAAAACGAAACAAACAAACTTACATTTACATTTATAATATTATAGTAGGCATTGTCGGATCATAATTAAATACGGCGTCATGAACTACCAACCAATTGTTTCTTTGAAAATTACGACGATGTTCTGTTTAGAGCTGTGTGTTTTCGTGACTCTCAAAGCAGCTTGATGTTTTGCCTGCTCTTGCATCCTTATTTGAACATCTTCAAGAGATTCTAGTGATCATGCTAATCGTATCGCTTTTGCCTTAGAGGACACTCGTTGAAGGCTGGACTAACGTTTGAGCATTATAAATCAATATAAGTAATTCAGAAAAAATAAAATCCTAAAATGTAAATACCTACCTTAGTACCTTAGTGTCACGGGAATGAGAGAGCGCGGTAAAAAGTAGCCTACGTCACTTTCCACCCCCTAACTATCTCTCAAAATGTAAACCATATCATATAATAGTTATGTGGCGACGTGAAAAAGGAACAAAGAAACACACTTTCACATTTATAATATTAGTATGGATACCAAAGTTATTAAACACCTGTAAAGTTTATATTATTATTTGTTAAGTATCGTTACTAACAGACTTCAGACATTATTTTAAACTTATACTGTACTTTTAATACGCACGATTAAATACGTTCAGACATCTATGAGTATGTACACTGTTAGGATGTTAACAGGCACGCTACGCGCTTGCTACATAGCTACGAGGCTACGTGCTACGATACCCGCTACACGTTAGTTCGTAGCAACGCACCAATCACATGTGCCTCGAACAAATAGTTGGTACGAGAATTTAGTTATTGTGTATAAAACTGTGAAAATATTAATTTAAATTTTTGGCACAAAAGCTATGAAAAAAAATATGGGTACTATCCAAAACGCAGGGAAAATCGTATAAAATTTAAATATTTTTTTTCGTTTAAAGACGAAATTAAAAGCAGTTTATACAAAAATGCAAGCATTATTACTGATGAGTAGACTACATCCTACACATAATTATGTCTTTTTAATTATAAGAAAATTACCAATATTTCAGATATCATATTTTTAATTTTTACTTAAAGTACTAGATGTAATTCTCTTAATTCTCTAATATAACCTATTACGCCTTACACTTGATAAAATGAGAAAATGTGAATACCTGCTATCCACTGCTAGCGCCAGCAAGACCATTGGCTGTTGCACTGAACTTTCGGCTGGTTGCACGCGAGGCGGCCGCTGCGGGGCGCTTGACCTCGCCTGGTCGCGACCTTGCTGACATCTCTCTTTTATTCATCCTTTTTAACCGACTTCCAAAAAGGAGGAGGTTATCAATTCGTCTGTATTTTTTTTTTTTTTTTTTTTTTTTTATATTTGTTACCTCATTTCTCCGGACTGGGTGAACCGATTTAGATGATTTTTTTTTTATTTGAAAGGTAGTGCGTGTCATAGGGTCCCATTTTTTTAAAGTATTTTTTTGACTAGGGCATCCATAAGAAAAACGCATAAGTCTTAAATTTGCATTTTCAATGTACGCGATAAATGTATGAATAACTCAATATCCCGCCAACCGATTTTGATGATTCTTTTTTTATTAGAAAGGATGTACTCCAGGGGTAGTCTGATAAGAGTTTGATAAGGTTCTAATCATAGGATCTTCAACTTTTTGGAGCAAAATAATAAAATTAGTGATAGTCGGCCGAACCTTAGCTGGGGAAGTCCAATTGAGTAAAATATAGAATAAAATTACTATGTAGGTATTTACTATGAAAAATTTGACCTTCAACTCTTCAATCCTGATGATGCAGGGGTACTGCTAGCCTGAACTATAAAAGTTGGTCGTTTGATGTTTGCGAATATATAATGAAATTGTTAAGCAAATTCATGGGACAAAAATTTGACCTTCAACTCCTCAACCCTGATGATGCAGGGGTACTTAAAGCCAAAACCATAGGAATAAGCCATTTGGTGCTTACGTATATGTTATAAGATTACTGAGCAAAAACATAAGATGAAAAATTTGACATTCAACTCCTCAACCCTGATGATGGAGGGGTACTTCAATCCTAAACCATAGAAGTTGGCAATTTGGTGCTTACGGTTATGTAAAGAAAATACTAAGCAAAAATATAAAATCAAAAATTTGACCTTCAACTCCTCAACCCTGATGATGAAGGGGTACTTCAATCCTAAACCATAGGAGTTGGCAATTTGGTGCTTACGGTTATGTAAAAATAATACTAAGCAGAGGCACAAAATTAAAATTTTGACCTTCAACTCCTCGACCCTGATGATGAAGGGGTACTTCAATTCTAAACCATAGGAGTTGGCAATTTGGTGCTTACGGGTATGTAAAAATAATACCAAACAGAGGCACAAAATTAAAATTTTGACCTTCAACTCCTAAACCCTGATGATGCAGGGTACTGCAAGCCTGAGCCATAGAAGTTAGCCACCTGGTACTAACGTATATGTTATAAGATTACTAAGCAACAATATAAGATGAAAAATTTGACCTTCAACTCCTCAACCCTGATGATGGAGGGGTACTTCCAGAGGGGGCGCCCTGTTTGTATGAATTGTAAAAGTGTTTTATGTTTAATTTTTGTGAATATGTAGATGCACAAAGCAAACTTAGAGGCTTTATTTAAATACAAACATAAAAATATAGTCACTAAAAAGTGTAAAATAAAAACTTTTTAACAAAAAATATCTACCGACTTCCATGTCACAAAAAAGTAAAAAATAATTTGAATATATTTTGGTCTAGAACATACTCAGTACTTAGTACATAGTTCTGAAGTCGGTGCTCATATAGGACGTAGTTACCGTCGTCCAGCGAAATATGTCGAGCACCGACTTCAGGACTATGTACTAAGTACTGAGTATGTTCTAGACCAAAATATATTTAAATTATTTTTTACTTTTTTGTGACATGGAAGTCGGTAGATATTTTTTGTTAAAAAGTTTTTTTACGTTTTTAGTGTAAGGCACAATATTCCTTATATTAAAAAATATTCTTCCTTATTAGCAGATGAACTAAGACTAAGGGAATCAATAATAGACTTTTCGTATTCCCTTAATTTTAGATTAAAGGAATAAGTAAGCTTACGTGACCTTACTACGTAGTGTTCGTTTTACTCAAATCTTCCTAATGCATCCTGATGTTGAAAGTCGAACATTCGATTGAAAATAATTTATTCTTCGTAAATGTATCTAAGGTGGTAGAACCAGTGTAGTTCGACCGGGGAAGTACCACCGCCACACCTATTTCCAGCGTGAAGTATTTCTTGCGTTTTTATAGAAGGGTGTGGTTGCCGGCACACTTTCACATGAGGCGACCATCATAGTCCTCGGGAGTGGCAACGCATCTGTGATTGACTTCACATGGAACCCATGTTCTGTATGTAGTTGATTAGAGATGTCCATGGGCGGCAGTGATCACTTACCATCAGGTGGACTGCATGCTTGTTTGCTACTTCAGTGAGATAAAAAAAAAAGGATTAAATGACTAAAAATGCTAGTACGATTTACTAAATTTATTATATCCTTTGTTATACACAAGTTTTACAAGTATTAACGAACCGTCATCATGTGAATAATGTATAGAAAAAGGTTTTTTATATATAACATTGAAGTACACTAAAATTGAACTTAGTAGATTATATTAAATTTTGAACTACTCATCCCAAGATAATATTTTGTAATCGATAAAAAACTGATAATAGCTAAAAATTCGGTATTTTATACAGTGTAGCACACAAGAACAAGAAGGGAGGTAGTGTTCTATGGAAATCTGTCAATGGGACAAAGCGCACGAAATTGGGGCGTCGCAAATAGCGGCGATGGCAGCGATTAATGCGCGCCGCCGCGGGACAACGGATTGAGAACATCTGCCTGATTGTCGTTCACGTCTATATCTACTATATTTCTTGCTTGTTTCTTATTTGTGCTACATTTTTAACATTGAGCTGATTTCTTGTTGGGGCTTGAGAGGTAATAAACGAGAATAGGTTGTTATGAAAGCTATCACGATCTATAGAGAAGCAAACTTGCGATTTCATCTGTAGAATTTATAAAGTCGAGATTATTTAGAAGTTTGTAGAACTTTCGTGGATTAATTGCGCCAGCCCTACCTGCGGTATGTTAGAAGCGAATGCCTTACTAATATAATGAGTTTTAACTCAGTCATTAGCAGTCTACAAATTGCATGTATATGCATATTTCTTAATTTAATTACTTTTTTCCGCACGGATCACAAACTTTACCGGAACATGTAGTAGATATTATTACTTTGAAAGTCCCACTAACTTTTAAAAAATAGTTCAATTGAAACCAAATCGCCCGTTTCAATACATTACAAAAAATATATCCAGCTTTATATTTGAGCAATGTGCAAATAACTCTGGTAGGTTTAATAAAAAGTATGTATTTCAAGTCACAGATACACGATTGAATTTAACTTATAGGTGTTTGGAGATAAATCAAAATGAGAAAAAATATATCAGTTAACAAAACCATAATACTCTTGAATGTATTAACTGTTGTTATTATAATTTGTATCGTTATCTTTTTCGGAAAGCGATTTAGGTAAATTGAGATGCAAGGCCGGAAATCGAATCGTTCTTAACATTATTATGTGCCTCTCTGAATAATGTTTTAAGGGAGGCTGGTCGTACCATCGCATTTATATCATTAGTAACAATATATAGTAATATAAGTAATATGGATGAATATTACATTGATATTTTTATTATTATTTCATAAAAACAGTTTAGAACACTTGTGGAGCATTAACTCAAAATATTTTACTCTACTTTCGTTTCAATTCGTTAAATGGAATGTAAATAGTTACTAGTTATTGTAAAATAACAATCGTTTTTCATGAAAACTATGTAAAATGCAGGATCTTCTCGTAGAGGGCACTAAGCGGCCGCGGCGCGTTGCTGATGTCTCTTGCTCAAAAGGAAATTTAACTTCCGCCTTCCATTGTACTCTAGAAACTCTCAAAAAATAAATAATCCGAAAAACAGGCCATTTTAAATGGAATTAGTAAATAAAATCATTCACAAATATTTTATAACACGGAATTGTTAACGCTATATCCAAACTCCATCGCCCTTCAGTAATAGGCACTCATTCATGAGACAATTATGAGCCCTCGGATTATCCATACACATTAATGGCTTTATTGACTAGCTGATTTGATACGATTTCTGCTTACCATTATTGCATTAGGTAGATAATAATTGTATATCAGCATGTGTATTATTAATCTGATGTCCAGATATTTTTTTGTCAACACTACGCTGTTTCTTTGCAAAGTTTATGAGCAAATGCCGCTTGAATATGCAGCTTATCTTTTGCTTTAGAAATCTTGAGATTATGATAAGAGCGAAAGGGAAAGTGACTAACATTTTTTAGGAGTCCCTTTATCTCTTATTGTTATATTTGCATGGCGTGTAAGTGAGAAGTGTGTCCGGGAGCGCAGCGGCTGCGTGCGGAACTGGGTCAGGGCCGGGCCGCCCCCCCCCCTCCCCACCGCCATAGCGCCGCGCCGAGTCGACCGCACACAAATCTTATCCTTACTTCCCGAACCTTCGCTTCTAGCAACTTAGCCGAATGAGTTCTCCATAAGGCTTGAAGGGGAACGCAACGCGTAATTAATGGGTTGGCGGTCGAAGGCGGCCGCTAGGAAGCGTTTTTGCGTCGCTTTCGCGCGGTCGCACATATTGCATTCTTCAGCTCCGATGTTCCATGCCGTTTGTCAATTGTTCAAGGTTCTTTACGGAAATTTGTCATTTTATCCATATCGACCGTTTGAATGTTCAGCACATCTTAGGGTTTTAAGAATATTACAAATTTGTTAAATGTACTTATTTGCACGTTCATTGTTTGCCTTCGTCACAATTTTCGCTCCTCAGTGGTCCGCCCGTACATTGCAATGTACATCGTCTGTTTAAGTATTAAGCCATAATATACACAATGATTGATTTGAGGAAACAATCATTGTGTATATTATTATGGAAACGTAATAGACTTGAAAAGAGGGCACAATTCTTGAGTTGCAATAATTTATCTTTTAAAGTTTTTTAATAGTTTCTTTTAGTATACTGTAGAGGAATATTTTACTGCAGTTCATGATTTATGCGTATGAAGAATTAAAAATTAAAAATATTGACAGGTCCGCTAGGACTTGCTAGGACCCGCTAGGATTGACAGGACTGTACGCTAAACTCCGCATCCGCTCTGTAGAGGTGTGTCCCGTATTATCGCTTGACCTTCGTAGCGGATTATCCTCGTGAATCCTGTCCGAAAAGTTCTTGTGATTCCACATATCTTACTGTAGGTATTTACGAATATTGCATCAGCGCCACGGAAATATATTGACTCACGTGACTTTACGATAAATAAAATAGAAACGTTAACATGATCTAGGCGTTGTAACTTGAATGTCGCTAACACACCACACCTTAATATTAATTAAATTAAAATTTGACGTTTAATTTAAAATGTTAATGACAATTAATGGCAATTATTAAAATTTGATATTTTGCTACTTTAAATTAAGTAAAGCATTTAGCGATGAAACTATTGAAACTGTAATTTTTCGTTTGTTTGATTTTCGTTCATACCACATGCAAAATTTACGTAAATTTAATAAAATGATTATTAGGAAAAGACGTTCTGACTTTCTATATAATTGGGAGAAAAAGTGACTCAGTAAATTTATGTTATGATAATTAATTTTTATATGTAAATTTTAGAGCTGACAATACAATATGACAAAAAAGAAGAAACGACCAAATTCGATCTCGACATGTCGTTCTGAATTAAGTGCTTGCAGCGAGAGTGGGCGATGGAAATATCGCTGAATCGATTTGTCTGGCGGCCGGAAAGCGCACGTTTCAATCGAGCCTCATGCCCACTGTAGCGATCTCATTCTATACCGATTAATATTGAATTGCTTCATGACATGTAAAAAATTACCTTTGTTTTAGAATAGCGCACTTAACGATCACATACTTCAATCTAGATTTGTGTAGATATGTATTGTAATGTTATGTTTCGCTTGTCTTCATGGAAAGAATATAGAGAGACCACAATCTGTAATATTATACACGAAATTAATCTGTATAGTTATATTTATGTAAATAAACCGTTAATTGATTGCTTTAATTTTGTATTTATCTCTTTTCTATAACTTTCAGTTAGATGTCTTCTGATATTCGTTTTACAAAATATCCTTTACTGTTTCAGCTATTTATTTGTAGAACTCCCATCAATCTCCGCTCTTCTGTATCAATTCGTTATGCCCAATTCCTATATTCATTTAAAAATCTTGTCAAGCCCTATTACCTAAAGCTCTAATTTTCCAATCCTGTCCTGACGCTTTTGCTTTTAGAGTTATTTTTATATTATTGTTATATTAAATTGTAAAAACTAGTTTCTCTGTAACTTATTTTCTTAATTTGTATGTTGCACAAATTTTCTAAACCTGATTGTTGCACCCTACCTATTCTTAATTTTCACATTAATCTTAACTCCGCACTGAGGTTACCTGGAAGAAATCGCTGTTGAGCTATTATAATTTTACTGTATTATTTTTCTCTTTTCTGGGTACAATAAAGTATATTATTATTATTACTATTATCTCAACTGGCTTTTAATCGAAGATCGACTGCTAAAATACTGTCAGTGTTCGGAAAAGCGGAAGAAACTGACTTATTTTGTCTTCAAGTATCATTTAAGGTATAAAATAATATCATGGAGAGCATAATAATTATATAGGTACATATTACTCCAAAAAGATAATGTTACGACAATATTAGCCAACACTTGAATCAAAATGTATATTTCTCACGTCAATTCTTGCTTGTAACATTTCCAAGTTCAGAAGTAACAAACTGCCGCGAAGGCGGAACGAAATTATATATTGGATTACTTTTAATAACGTTTAACGGTGTAGTCTATGCGATGCAATCGATTGTTGAGTTAAGGTTACTTACGAGTCGATATATTAAATGGTATTGTTATGTATTGCTTTGTAATAGTCAAATAATGTACGAGAATGTAAAGTAAAAAAAAAAATGTTATTCGAGAGTAAAATCATTGTAGTATACATTCTATTGTGTCCATTTTTCGTTTTTATTATCGTCAGACATTTTACGTGACGTGCTCTACAAAGCGCTGCACCGTGACTGACGAATGGCAAGTATATTGGCATTAGCACCTCTAACAGTAATTTGACGGTGATACCTACTTGTATTGATGGCTATATAATCATGACTATTTATCTTTTAAAATAATGATTCTTTCGTTACATGGAAGGGGTGAAAGCAACAGATATTTCAAAGCGTTTTGATAATTGAGCGACACTTTTAAATGTAAGCACTGTATATGCTTGTTATCTATTGTATATTCATCAATTAATCAGATTTGAAGTTTGTTTACTGACGTAGAGTAATCCAACGAATAAAAGAATATAACAACTATATTTCTATAGTCTTGAAGGTAGTAGAACCAGTGTAGTTCAACCGGGGAAGTACCACCGCCACACCTATTTCTAGCGTGAAGCATTTATTGCGTTTCGATAGAAGGGTGTGGTTGCCGGCACACTTTTACATGAGGCGACCATCATAGTCTTCGGGAGTAGCAACGCATCTGTGTTTGACTTCAGATAGAACCCATGTTCTGTGTGAAGTTGATTACAGATGTCCATGAGCGGCAGTGACCACTTACCATCAGGTGGGCTGCATGCTCGTTTGCTACTTCAGTCAAATAAAAAAAAAATATATATACTTTGCCAACGATGAATGTTGATGTGAATCTATTTGATTTACATAAAGATTAAAATTTTATTGAGCGCGAGTGGTGCTTAGCGCGGGCTCGCGTGAATTAATATAATCATTGGCTGTTCTGAGGCTATACACTTCAAATTAAACTTTGGTTAGGGTAAAATTAATTTTTCAATACATTTGGTACGTGTCATTGATTAAAATAACAAATGCCCTAATAGTATGCATAACTATTACACGAATAATAAAATAATGTAGGTAAGATTTTGACGACATGTCGCAAGAAAGGTTCCTCATTGCTAAACAATGAGGTAAAGGTAAATATAAATATAAGAGAAAAAAATGTTGAGATGAAAAATTGGACGAGATTCGTAGTCCAGGGGACACCTCACTGGTTTGTTATGGTAAAAATCAGTATTCGAGCCATGCCTACATTCAATGGCATTTGGAAAATAATTCCTTTTCACTATTTAAAATTGTGTAAACTATTTCAGGAACATTATCTTATGCCTTTTTGATTTCAGTAAAGAGTAAGGTCGGAGTTTTTTTTAACGAATTTAATCAAGATTTTGAATAGTTTTGTTTTATACCTTATCAATGTGCTGGCATAGTTCTATTCTCTACATCGGTTTGTTGAGAACTTCGTAAAACGCGGAGCTACAACTACTACGCTGTGACGCTACGCTACGGCGCTGTGATACTGTGTAACGTCGTAAATCTTAACGACAAGTCAAATTAATATGGCTGTTAATTTTGAACACCATTAAACATAATATTGGAAGGAAAAATCCAATCGCTGTAGCTGATACCCGTTTTGTTTATTTGATAGAAATTTGATAAAGATTTTGTTGTAAGAATGACACAATAAATGCCATTCACTCCACCATAAAATCATCCAGCGACACCTGGCTTACTTTATAGATTGCTATAAAATAGCATAATATTTGAGAAACATTCGGTCATAAAAAATATTTTACGACAGACGAATTGAACATTCACCATGTTCAATCATCAAACGGACGTTGAATTTTAAATTTTATTACGTACTTTAACTCCTAACAAATAAGTTTAAATCATAACTTTATTCAATATAACAATTACTATGCAATCTCTCGGAGTGAACTAATTGTACCTATTAATTTATGACTTTTTAGTGATGGAAATAGAAATAACACCAGGTTCACCAGCAGCCTGATGAAATATTCAGATACTTGTTTACTAAACATTCGTTATGAATATTTTACAAATAAATTAAAAAGGCCGTAGGGCTAGTAAGGTTCCATCGGGTAGGTTCTATCGTCACACCCATTTCTTGGTAGAACCTCTATCTTATACGTAGTTGGATAAAGATGCCCTTGACTAGTACCTAATATTAGTACTTCATGCTCTTTGGTCATTTTAATGTTATAAATATAATGAATACAGGTTTTTCCTAAAGAAGAAATCATTTCTTCACGCGTTTTTTAAAAAGAAAACACCGGCTAAAATGTATTTCGAGGGCGTTGAAAAATAGGACACACCATTTGAATAACAAGTGAATTAGCCCGTGTTCCGGCATCTACAAATATCGCTCCATCGATCCGCTGCACCGCCGCGACTCCACCACCGACGCGGCCGCCGCCGCCCGCTGTTTGCGGAACGTGCTCGCTCCGGTTTGCACGACTCTTATGTACCTTCACACGTTGTTATAATGTTTATACACTATGTAATAGAACATGTGTTCAGTACACCTCAGTACTAGTACTATACAATAAATTAAATTGATAAATGTTACTTACGTTTATTTTGTACCAATGTGTCAAATCATGTATTTTGTACTAAATAATGTTATATATAGGTAAATCAATTTTTCACTAATAAATTATTAAGATTGTACCTCGCTGTCTGCCTATTGCATCATAGAAGAAAGCTGAAGTCAGGACGACAACTAATTATTTGTATCTTTGTAATCGTGGACATATGTATTATAAATTCTATCATTTATTCACATATAAAACATTTTGCAACTAATTGACATTAATTACTTTTGCAAAGGACCTTCTGCTAAATTTGTGAAACCATTATAGAACCAAAACATCAGTGGGTTCAGGCCAAAACTTATCGCGTAGCGTATATGAATCAAGGATGTGTACGAGCTGAATGCCGCAGTATATCTTGGTGGTGACAATTTCCTGATAAGAAGAGCCGAACAGTGTAGTGGTGGAGCGGGGAGGACGCGAGGGGAGGGGGGGGGGGTCGAGATAAGCGGCGGCTGAGCGCTGGCGGCCGCGCGGAGGGTTATCACGCGCGGAGCATCCCTGCTCCTTTATTATCGTTGTATCACCGCCTTTGTGACGTATATATACCCGAATCCTATTTTTTACGACTATTCGCGTACTATGGAAAACATTTATAAAGAAATCTGCTGGAGCATGTCAGTGAGGCTTTATGGGCGCTCACAATTCGGTTCGTAAAATTTATTGCTACCACACTTATTATTACTTACTTGTGATTTGATTCACCACATTCTACAGATAATATAAATATGGAGAGTACTAGGAGAATAAAGAGATTATTTATGTCATGTTATTTTCTCTGTATAGCTGAATGATTTTTCAATAATAGTGTACGATTGATATTGTCCGATAGAGTTCTCTTTTTGCCCGATAACAGCAGTGTTAAATACTGCTGTGTTCTGCTTGCAGAGTGTGGTAACGATAACATAGTTATTCGAAGCGTTAGAACTCAGTCCTATTCAGTGTAACCGCACGCAGTGCGACCTCGAACTGTCCTAAACAAATAAGTTTGTGAAACGGCAAACACGGCGTATCACGACTGCCTCTACTCGCGGTTGCTACAGCTACTTATTAGTTCCTGTCATGAACCTCGGCTCATAAATTATAGCTTCTTGTCTTCAATTATAAGTGTTATGAATGGAATGTTTAATATACTTACGTTTTATGCAAAGGGAGTTTAATAACACCACGAAAGACAGTGGAATATACTCTACTACATGCTGATACTAACATTATTTTAAAGTTAGAAAATCATCTTTGGAAATATGTCTTGATATTTTCAAAAATATCAAGACATATTTCCAAAAATATCTTGGGTATCTGAGGAAATATGTATCCTTCAAATACCTACCTATACATATATATGTATGGGTAGGTACCTATTTATGTAGTAAATAATGTGAGATTTTCTGTAACGACAAAGGGAAACAGCATTACGTGTGTTTTGAATTTGAGTTTCGTATCTAGATAAGCATAACTAATTCGCGAGAGGGGGCGCGTGACGAGATTTGCGAACGTAACAAAAAATGAAATATTGCTGCACGAGGACTAATCGTATTACGCAGCCAGCTAAAAGCCCTATTTCAATTAAAGCCGGGATGGCTATGCAGCGATGTATGTATTTTTAGACTGGTCAAAGTATTAGTAGCGGTACACGAACACGTAACATATGTAACGCGTAGTTTTTTATTTGTATGGGGTACAACCCATTATTGTCCCACTACTGGGCACGGGTCTTCTCTTAGAATGAGAGAGGTATAGGCCATAGCCCACCGCACTGGCCAAGTGCGAATTGGTAGACTTTATTTGTATATATGTTTGTTTTTAGCAAGATTCATGTAGTAAACATGTCTGCTCTCACTCTTGGATAGTAGTAACAGCAAACTCCATGCAAAACAGATATTCTAATTTTAGGATCGATCACAGATGCGTTGCTGAGTTTGAGGACTTAAATGGTGGTTTCATATTACAAGTGAGCCGGCAATCAACATCTACACCCTTCCACCTTTTAGGTCGTACATGACTGAATTTACCATCATTCCTACGTTGTCTACTCCATAAAATACGTCTATAATCGTATAGAGATCAGTCGGACTGCAATAATAAAATGAAGAAAATATGAAGACGTCGTCTCATAATTAAAGCCTTAAGTTACTCAAAGCGTTAATATTCCCTATGCATGCAGCGAAAATGTGAACCATGCGAGAAACTGATATGCGGAAAATAGATGCTTTCGAAACGTGGTTTTGGCGAAGAATATTCCCAGAATATCCTAAAGCTTGTTTTGCACTAAACAATGTATTCTGGACAAAATGAGGATGGACAAGCGTTTATACAGCACCGTATAAGTTCGCATACCCGGGTTACCAACTTTCAAAAATGTATCCCCCTAAAGCCACCATAAAAAACCCTAAAAATCTCCACAATGAATTGGAATTCCTGGCAACCTCCCGTATTTCTGAATCAGGTCGTAGGTTTTTCCTGACGACAAAGAAAAAAAAGGTCATTGGGTGTAGTGCACGACCTTTTTTATGGTCGTCATGTATGATCTACGTGATCATACGTGACGACCATAAAAAAACGACGTGACGGTCGTCACGGAGATTTCCCTTTAAAAACATCTTAAAACCCATAAAAATGCCCCTAAAATTAGAACACCCCTAAAAATCCCTAACTTGGCAACCCTGTTGCATACTAATTTTCTTTAGTAAGGACTCAAGACGCGGCAAGGTGTCCACTTAATAGGCAAGTGAGTTAACTCTCAGAGTTCTCTTTCCGATGTACTCGTACATTTTAATGTAGAATTAAAAGGTAAATCTACCTTTTTATTTAAACTTTCTAAGCAGCTAGTGGCACACCCTTTGGAACTTACAGTTGATTGCTATTTTGGCAGTCTACAATACAAATAAACAAGTTATAGGTATTACCGTCACCCGTTATTTGAACGTAAGCAATCGCAAACAGGGTGCTTACGAGCAGGACCTAAACAAACACAAGTTTGTGTGTCGACGGGTCCGGAGGTTCTGCACGAGTTTCTCACAGTCGTACATACGAATACGTGGCTCGTATCGGCGAGTCCGTCTTGAACCCACTCGCACACTCCGCTGGTGGCACTTGTACTGCATTCGGTAATGAGAAAGGAGCAATGACCTCGAGGTCATTGCGTAGCTCCACGTAGCCTCTCCGTAGTTAATTGTTTTTTATGTAAAACTATTTAAAATATATTATGTTTGTTTTTAGTGTAACTTAATCATTTCTTGACTTAAAACTTATCTCTGTTAAATTTATTTCTTATCCCATTTAGTAGCAAACGAGCCATCTAGGTAACCTCCATCCGATGGCAAGTGGTCACTGCAACCCACAGACATTTGTTACCAACCATGAGATATATATAGAAAAGAGGTTCTGTGTAAAGTCTATCACACGTTGGTACGTCATTTGGTGCGTGGTCGCGTCATTTATGTCGAAAGTGAGTCAGCAACGACCCTCTTAAATCGAAACATAAGAAACAAACTTCTTCTAGCTAGAGAAGGGAGTTAGCGTGGTGCCTTCCCGGTAAAACGTCACTGATTCTACCACCTGGTGAATATTTTTTATTACTTAACGAGTACTCACGATATGCGGCTTTTGAAATCTTTTAGAATATATATCTTATTAGAGTATATATTCTGCATATCGTTAGTACCCGTTAAGTAAGAAAATGTATCAATTTCGCGATAGTCGTCGTCATCAACCCATTATTATCCCACTGCTGGGAACGGGTCTCCTGTCAGAATGAGAGAGTTATAGACTATAAAGTACCGCGCTGGCCAAGTACAAATTAGTGAACTTCACACACCTCCGAGAACTTTTCTTTTTGTTTAAAGAACTTTCGGGTGTATACGTTCCTCACGATGTTTTCCTTCACCGAAAAGCAGTGATAATGAATTTCTAATACACAAATAATTTTAGAAAAATCAGTGGTGGCCTGGGTTTGAACCTCGGAACTCCCGATCGAGAGGACAAGTTTCAAAGATTAGGCTATCACTGCTACTATTGGTTAACAATTACTACATTTATTCATGAAGATTTAGCAAGTTTCGTTTATGTCTTTAAGTTTCAAATTTTAGACATTCAAATTACGAGTAGTTATTTTACCGAGTACAACTTCAGTAATTATAAATTCAAGAATCATTTGAGGTTTAAATCGTCGTTTATTTGAAGCAGAGGAGGTGGTCGGAAACAGGCGATGAATGTTTGTCTGAAAGTGCGACGGTCTCCTTGTTGCCCGCGTGTGCATGTCGCGGCGTCCAACTTCGGCAGCCCTGACGCAAGACACTTGTGAACTTTCGATAACGGTATCGACAAACAAGGGGGAGATTCTGAAAGATCTGTATATATAAAAATCGATTTTTGTCTAAATACCTTGGACCTTAGCTTTAATCATTGTCTAGACATTATTTGCTTTGTATTTTTCCCTACCTCTGACGCAGTAGAGTTTTTCAAACGTATATGCGTTTTTGCGGCCTAAAACCCGCGGTGGCCGTCCTCGTCGCAGCAAAGAATTATCGTCAAATAATCCCGAAACTACAGAGATGACATATATTTGTACCTATGTTGATTTCTTTGCCACGCGCTACAGCCCAAACTACTTGATGGATCGTAACAAATAATAATTCGTTGGAATCAATTCATTTGTCAGAGTGACACAGGCTATATAAGTATTAATAAATAAGGAGCCTGCGATCAGAGATAGAGGTAGAGGAAAAGAGCGATAATTTTTGATTTTAAAACAATATGGATATCAAATTAAATCTGGTAAATAGAATATTACAAAAATAAATGTAGTGCAACAGTTTTATGTTTCTACTATGACGCAAAATCCATATCGACATGCCCCTCGAATAAAGTCGTATATGAAAAATTACCAATTTACAGTATGAAGCTTAGAACTTTTGTGGACACAACATTGATTAGCCAAGAAAGGCGATCTATGAAAAATCATTGTAATAACTATTTAACAATTTATTAAATAATTTCTTAAATAGTTAATACAATCAACAAAGCTTCATACCGTAAATTGGAAATTTTTCATATACGTTTTTGTTCTAAAGGCCCGTCGATATATGCCTTTAATTGAATAGATTATTGTGAAATCTAAAGGCAATCTGTGGCTTTAAGCAGTCGTTTTTTTTAATAATTTAAAAATTGTTACTTGTTAACATGATATTCTTTCAAATAAAATTTGTTAATACTGAACTACTTAATATAGCAGTGCTTTTCCTAATAATTACTAAACACGATATATTATTGACGTAAAAACATCTTAGTAAAATTATATTAAAAATGCGCTATCTCTAAAGCCCTTATGACAGAGTGGTTGTTGTTCAGTTTGTTTCGACACTCCGTAGGGACAGCGTCCTTTTTGTCTAAATTTTTAAAAATGTCGCCGTCACATTGTCATTATTCATTACCTCACGCACTTAAGAGAAGAGGGATCGGGGGCTCACCGACAATTAAAAAGCACTTGTGTTTTGTTTTTTTTTTTATTTTATCACTCTAATAAATACGTAAAAAACGTTCATGTAGTCCGCTTGATGTTCATATAAGTATGTAGGTGTTGATTGCTTGTCCCTGTAGTTCCGGGATCAGAATACGGCTACGGTATCCTCTGCCTGTCCTAAGAGGCGACTAAAAGGGGTTTCTGGGGTTGCGAGCGGTAAGAGAGGGGAGCTCGGACCGTCCAGCCAAGTGACCCCGCGAAAGACGATGGCACGTGTGGCTGCATGCCGTCGTAAACACTGAGAGACACGGTGAGCATCAATCGGTCACCGGGGAAGGGCCAAAAAGGGGCATTGCGCTCGGAGGACTCCGGTTGAGGTCGTTTTGAGATCCCAGAGTCCTCTTTATAGCGCTGAGGACGGCCACCGGGGGGGTTTTAGTGAAGTAAAAATCCCACATAACCCAGCGTTGCTCCCACGGCGTTAGGTACCTTTTGAAGGTTTCCCCCTCGAAAACAAAAAAAAAAGTGTTGACTGCTGGACACTTGCATATATGACACTTGAATCGAATCTATCAGTAACGTCAAAATCAGTAACGATCTTCATCTCGAACAGAACAAATGTTGTAACTGAATCAATTGCCGATGCGTTGAGACTCCTGAGGATTAAAATGGTCGACACGTATTAGAATACCGGCATAATTTTTAACGAAACAAATGAAATGTTTATTGCTAAAGTTGTTATGACGCTTATAATTTTCCGGTTAAACTACACTGCCTTTACGACGCAGGCAGCGTATAGCGGCTGTAGCGATTATTGCCCGTGTGCATTTGATTAGACGTACTCGTAGTCTAGATGATGTCAAAGTGCAGTAAAACCTTCCAATCGATATCACAATACGACTAACTTCAATGCGAGGTGAATAAGTCTATGAACCTTAAAATTATAACAGTGTGCTATAGCAGTGTTACTCGTATGTTGGTGTTATTTGTGTGGTCACGCCAGCGCAAATGTTCCGTTACAAAAGTTGCGGCGGCGTCCAGAGAGCTAGTTGCTTTACATGCAGCGAGGTATGGCTTACCTGGGCTTGTTCCGTCGCCTATTGTCTGAACGAGCACAATGAGCTAACCCAACTAACAAACGAACTAGTACCGACGCTGTTTATGAACTTTCATGTACGCTCGATTTAAATTTATAACTACACAAAATTTATAAGCGAGCTGTATTGTGATGGGAACTATATGTCTATAAATTATATGCCTTAATCGGGTCAAAGTAAGGTTATTACTGGTTCGTTGTAGTACAATCTATACATACGAGTAGGTGTAATATGATTTTCGTGTGCGTACCGCTGGTAAATATTCTTTAAGATTGCTCGTGCTATACTGTGCTGTTCTTTGACTTTTGTGTGACAAATTTTAAAATTTCACTGTCGTCATTTTTTCGTGACACCCCTAAAGAAGTATAACATTAAAAAAACACAAATTATATTTCTTATTTCACATGGAATAATCTAGAACAGTGTCAGAAACCCAATAATACTTAGTGGCTTAAGAATTTTATCTTGCTTGACTAGTTAAAGGTCTTTATTTGAATTTCGACTGGTAAAGGTACTAAACCTTGTACGTATCCATTTTATTTAAAAATATTTCAAACGTAAAGGTAATAGAAGTATAGTCAGTGAACGGAAAATTGTTTGATGGGCTTTTAAGTTATCAAATGGAAGCGCTTTGGGACGCTTTGCTTAATAGCTCGGAATATACGAGCAGAATCGGGAGAGCAGAGCGATTGAAGAAAATTTCATGTTACTGAGAGGCTTTGAACCACGTGTGGTCCGCCACCCGCGGCGCCAGTAATCAGAGGGTCACAAAGCATTCGTTCCGAGCTTCATTTCAATTCACTTTAAGCGTTTTTCAGCAAATCGCGTTACAAGTTACATCGAAATTCCGTGACCTTATAAGATGGGACACATGAATTGTTTTTAACGTTCCACGTTAACGCCTACAGGTTAAGCGAATGATGCTTGAAGCGAATGTTTTGTTGCTCTCGAGATGGCCGCAGTACGATAGTTTCAAACTTAATACTGTTCGCATATACCTACTACCATTACACCCTACATAAATAGTGCATAAAAATACATACAACTCGTTGCCGATACTTGATCTGGGGGCACGGCAGTGCCCCCGCCAAGTCGAGCAAAAAAGCGGCATGGCCGTACCATACCTTTCTCGAAGCAATTCGGGCCATTTTCAACCCCCTATCATTAATTCTGGATAAAAGTAGAAGCCCAAATTTTTAATACCCAAGAAGACACTGTATGAACACGGTATGTTTCAAATTTCATTCAATTTTAACCAGTAGTTTAAGAATTATAATGAGTCAAAATTCCTTATTTTGTCACTCACTCACTGACCGATCATCTAAAATCGCATGAAAACACAATGTATTGTATTTCACAAGTAACACATAGTTATATAAATTAGATTGCTTAATGCGATTGCCAAGTCAATCTATTTATTAAAGATTTTAAAAATTGATATGGTCACTATAAGATGTTGTCAGGTAACATTACGTAACAACTTGAGACAGAAAGCTCCTTTGAGCAGGGACTCAATAAATTAATAATCGACTTGGTATTACATGGATGTCACAACTTTTTCGGTAGAAAAACTGACTTACGAGACTTGGGTTTTTTTTTAAAGTATTGATTTTTATTGCATTTAAATTTTCATCCTGTCGATGCTTTTTTTACATAAGATAATTATAATTATTATTAATATGATTTTGGAAATTTGTATCTGAATAGAATATTATTTTTAGAATCTTTTTTTTTTTATTCAACGGCATTCAGGCGATAAAACAGAACCAGTATAGAGGTTAAGTATTCTTATGGTGAAGAAGTTTTCAGATGCTTTTTGCGGATGGGTCTAGTCCTTCATATGTGATGTCTAAGTCCGCGGGTGTAGCAATGCATCTGTGATGAACGATATTAAGTTCCTAATGAATATCCGTGGGCCTTAGTGACAAATCTTAGGAAGGCTGCATGGTCGTTTGCTTCTTTAATTAAAAAAAATGTTGATTAGAATTCTGAAATTAATCCTGTTTAAATAGAAATGTAAATATAAAAAAAATGCTTAATAAACAGAAACCCCTGCTATTTATACTCAATAAACTCTGATACGTTTCCCGTGAGGCGCAATACAAACATTACGGATCAGTCAGCCCGGCAATTCGTTTAACGAACTTAATTAACAGGACTGCTTTACTCTTAATAATTAATATGGTGGTGTACAGAATATCAAAATATATCAAACAAATGGCCATAAAAATAATTTGCTAATTTGGATCGTGAATAATGTAAATTATTCACGATGTATTTTCGTTCTTTGTTTGTTCGTTCGTTCCCTCGTTATAAGTATGTATTTTCGTTTCTTATTATTATTGTCTTGACTGTATTAGTGCTCCTCAATCTGTAACTGCGATCCAAAATCAACTAACCGGTCCTGTAATGTTATTTGCATGGTATATGAAAGACACCTTCCTAGTCTTATTTTATAAGTTTTGAATAAATAAAGTGTTGTCTTAACTTAACATAGGGCAATCACTAGTCGTCCCTGTAGTTCCGGGATCAGAATAGGGCTACAGTATCCCCTGCCTGTCGTGAGAGGCGAATAAAAGGGGCTTCCGGGGTTGCAGGCGGCTAGAGTGGGAGCTCGAACAATCCGGTCAGGCGATCCCGGGAAGGACGGCGGTATATGTGGTCGCATACCTTCGTAAAGACTAGACGGAGCGGTGGGCCCAGCCGCTCATCTGGGAGGAGCCCGATGGGGCAACGCGCTCAGAGGATTCCGGTTGCGATCGGACCGGGTTCCCGGAGTCCTCTTTATAGATAGACACGTGAAATTAACTTCATACTGAACAAAGGTTCTATCTAAAGTCAATCCAGTTGCTCCTCCCGAGCAAGGTGGTCGCCTCTTATAGAAGTGATCCGGAAACCACAATCTTACACCGAAACGTAAGAATTGCTTCACGGTAGAAATAGGTGGCTTTTGAGTGGCGGGAGTATCTCACCAGACGAAACATATATGTTCTACTACCTTGTAATGCTCTTTTAACTTTCATTACCATGTAAAAAATCATGATTGTAATTATATAAAAAAAAATGGATATAAATAAGAAAAAAGACAAACCCACTGAGTTTCTTGCCGGATCTTCTCAGTTTAGGTCGTTTTCCGATCCGGTGGTAGAGTAAGAAAAAAAAATGTAACTGACAATTTGTAAGTACCCCCGTAGGCCTATACAAAATAAAGACATTTCATTTCATTTCATTTCAGTACAATATAATAATGTCTCTAGACTTACTTCTCTATTTATATACTGCTTTAAATAAATGAAGAATATATTTAAACGTAGAGATTATCATTATTTCGAAGCTGTATCGATTGCTTTACAGTGAACAATACTTTACTTAATTCAGTATCGATTTCGCATAAGGCTTTAGCTATTTAATATTTACTGCGCTATGACTGTAGCTGTAGATTTTTTCTTTGTTCAGTCCAGTCCTAACGTTCTGTATATAGCAAGTAATGGTTCGTCTCTAAATGGCTCCTTGTGTGCAGACGCGCCATTGTGCTCAGCCACGCGCCCGGAACCGCCACTGAGACAATGTCCTGTCATTTTCCAGTTACATCTGTAATGGATGACCCAATCTTCGTACCCCCTGTAATAACAATTAAGTGAACAAAACATTTATTTAATGACATGAAACGTTTACCTATTCTTTAAAGTACTTATAACACGCATCAAAGAGCCTTATGATGGAAACTTATTTTCTTCAAATATGTATATGACACAAAGTGGTGATTTTTTAATTTATATAAATTTACATAATTTATCTAAAATTATTTCCCTCTTTGGACAAGATCCGTTTATAACAATTCGTTATGAGATTCCTAATCCCAAATTTAGCTAATTTTAGCAACTAAACATACAATCTGTTAATAATGTTAAACTATAAGGCAAACATAATAACATACCGAAATATTTTAATATTTTGTCACGATCATACATTATTAGGTATAAGTTTGGATACAATAAATAAATAAATAATTATTATATCTATACACTGGTTATTCGAACATTGTAGAGCAGGTAATGGTATTCCAATCCCTCATTAAGAAAGTACCAGTATTTAATAAGTAGCATAGTAAGTTATTATTTAATGAACACAAAAATGATGACATTGTTTCATAGTGTTAAGAAAGTTATTATAATAATAATGACACAACTAACAACATTTAATAAAAATGTAAACAGATTGGCGATGGGCAAGCTAGTGAGAAATAATAACTCGGACGGTGTATTATGGTGCAGCGCCAAATTCACTTGTATCCCCCCCTGCCCCCTCTCCGCACAGGGCGTGCTGTAATTCGTTACGTGATAACGCGAGCTTGTTGCCGAACTGCGAACTCCGCGCTTCCGTACCGCTGTATCATTCTTCTGTATCTATTACGTGCCTGTGCGCTGTTTTCACCCATCCAGCAATGTTCGTCCATAAGATAATTAGTGGTGCGTATTTATTTGGCCTAATTTCGCGGAATCCTTACAAATAACATTAATACGATTTGTAGAAGATATTTGATAGATGATGGATGTATTATGTCAGTCATGGTAACTTTAACAGCTTATAAAAAAAATGGAAACATAGCAGCATTGATATACATATATACCTACTTACGCGTAGGCTACACGGGTAAACACAGGTGCAAAGAAAATTGAAGAAAAATGTGTGTCAGTTTATTTTTAATTACATATATATAATGTGGATATACCAAATTTTGGGAAATCACAAACATAGATTGGTCGATGTAAACAAGTGTAGAGAGGCTTACACTCGTACAAAATAGAGCTGGGCGGAGTCTTTATTACGTTCCTAGAGTATGTAAGGACTCTGTTTCCAGTACATCTGTATTCTCGTGTGAAACGTGTCAAGATAAATGGTCGTAATATGTTCATGTTTGAATGAATTTTCCAACAAAAACGTGTCTGTGTGAGCATTGGGCGTCTCGCAGTGTTCTTAGTTGTTATTCCAGGCGCCGCCGCGGGATGAAAGATAAATGGTGTCGCATCTCGCCATGCCACCATCGCCGCACACCGTCTACGTATCATATCATAACACACACTGCGTTGTTCTTTAAGCTTACACTTGTTTATGCATCGAATTTTCTACTCTAGCTTCCGCGTTTTTATTTGTCGATGATAAAAATTTCTAACTATTACCAAACAGTTATATTAGTTTTTAACCCAATGATAATGGAAAGAATTACACAATAGTGTATATGAGAGTAATTAGAGTATACTACATTAGAGTAATTATGCAAGGGAGTTTTTTGCAAAGTTATATTACGCATTTTAATGCAATAAACAAAAATATCATCATTTTTTGAAACGATGTTAGAAGTACGGTTAAACTGATAAATGATTATTAACATTCTTAGTATTTAGAAGTTAGAAGAAGAAGAGAAGTTAGAAGTACGTTAACATCCTTTCCATTTACTAAAAGTCTTATTGGTTTTATGAATATAAAAAACCTTAACCGACTTGCTTGATCCCGAGCATCCGCAAATTTAGATTACTTAATCGTATTTCAAATGGGTTTTGTCTAAAAAGTGCAATTAAAAGTTACCGGTGTTGAGGAGCACCCGGCGGCGGAGATTAAGCGCTGAGCGAGGGCGTAAGCTCTCCTGATTGATGCTCGATGCGCCGAGCGCGCACTTACCGCCTCTGCTGTAATACACTCACTTCTAACGATCGGTCTAATGACACGTGGCGACTCGCGCGACTCAATAAGGATGAACATCAACTATATTTTTATGGTATAACTAGGTCATTTTCGCGGCCTTGATCCACCGCATATCCACCGCAGTTATGAGTATGTTATGGACTACTACTAATCTAGGACATAAGGTCATAAACTATTATCGTGCCAAAGCGAAATCCGGCCCATAAGGTTCAATTCAAGTCATATACATTGTAAACATTTATTCAAAAGTGCTGCTAATTAATTTTGGATTACTTTCGTAGTAAGAATGGGCTCGAGTATGAAGTTGCTTATTTTTTTATGATGTAAAACATTAAATTCTCCGCCCACAATTTTTATACATAAATCAAGGAATTACAAAAAAACCTTTAAATTTGATTATAAAAAAAGAAAATAATAATAATCCCGGTGAACGACATGATAATAATTCTCTCTGTAGTAATTATTTTAAGATACAAGAATATATAAGTCACTATGTATTCTTACGTATATATTATTAACAATTTTCCGGCCCTTTCGACAACACGGCAGTTTGATCAACTTTTTTCAAAGTGCCGGATATTTGTTTTAAGGAACGAGTTTGTTCCACGATGGTTTCAATCCCGGCAAATGACGTTTTAATTACCTGTTGTATTCCGAGAGTAGCTCTTTGAACGAGAATATTTTCAATAAATCCAAACGCGACCCTCACGACAAGCTTATAGTCCTTTGTTTTTGATAGAAAAAGCTTAACATAGACACCCAATATACTACTAGTATGTAGTATATTGGGTGTGCAATTAATACCCAAATGTTTGACGACGACCCGCGTGGCGGAGCGGTTACCATACCGGTCTGACGCGCAACCCGGGTTCGATTCCCGGCCAGACAGCTATCTGAATGATGAGTTTAGATTCGTGTTCTGGGTCTGGGTGTTTATGTATTCGTCTTGTGTGTATCCATGGTACCCACGACACAGGACAAAATCCTACTGTGGAGCTATGAGTGTAGAAAGGGTGTTTTTTTTCTTTACAAAAAAAAAAATGAAATGTATGATGGATACAAATGATTCATCTTTATTTATTAGGAGTTACAAATAAGTCTGATCCCTCTTTATTCGAATAAAATATAAATCGAGCATGTAGTTCAATTGAACGTAAATAGTCACTGCCGCCCGTAAACAGCTGTAAACAACTTCATATACAAAAAGGTTTTATGTAAAGTCAATCACAGATGTGTTGCTACTCCCGAGGACTAAGATGGTCCTTATATAAAAGTAAGCCAACAAGCGTACTATACGGGTTCCATCACCTATATATGTATTTCAGTTCAGACAACTGTTCTAAAATTAAAACAGTATAGGAAAAAATATTTTATACCATTACATTTATTATTAACTTTGCTGTAAAATTATTTAGTCCTTAAGTTCAATTTTAAGTTTTAGGTACAGAGAGGTGATGCCTCTATTTATGTTTGATTTGACCAAAGATTTGTTTGATAATAAGTTAAATGGTCAAAGTTACATTACCTACAACATAGATAAACAAAGACATCTCGTCTCCGACACCTTTATTAAATTCTGAAATTAATCATTTAGAAGCTAGATCGCCGCTCGTTACGTCTCGACAACCCATTATTGTCCCACTGCTGGGCACGGGTCTTCTCTCAGAATGAGAGAGTTTAGGCCATAGTCCACCGCGCTGGCCAAGTGCGAATTGGTGGACCCAAGTGCGAATTGGTCGCTCGTTACGGCGACTGGAAATTAACAAAATATTAATCTTTTTGCTCTCCGAAAACAAACCCTATACTGTCGGGGTGGTTTTTTGGCGGTAAATGTTCAGAGAGCACTAAATTGCCAGCTTAATTATGGAACGGAGCGCCTAGGACCTATTTTTTGACCCGCAGAGCCGCCGGCAAGTTTACTCGTCGTACATTTTTTGCAAGCATCTGAGGAAGGTTTCTATAGTATTAGTATACTTGTAACGTAATTAACGTAAAGTTAATAATACATTAATTAGATTAATATAGTTTCAAGAGGCGACAATTTATCTTTTTAACTAATTTTGTTATAATAACGTTCGAATTCAAGTTGTTTTTGCTCTTAGCCTTAGGTTTCTATAACTTGGAAGACAGAACAGAAAAAAATTAAAGATGATCGCCTCCGCATCAAATATTTTTTATAGATGTATTTAATTGAAAGTGCTAGGTAACAGTTAAGAAAGAATATTCGTTAAAATTAGGTATTAATAATAATTTACCATCAATATTTTAAGTTCATATCATACACAGTATCATATAGTATTAAAACTTTAAGTACAGCTTTTTTATGATTCTTTAATGAATTCCTTTATATTAATGAGTAAAGCGAAATCTTCCGATCTCTTTTTACGATCACTGCGTGGACAGAAGGATGCAAGATTTGCCATCATTGACATTCATGTACTTAGTCAAAGATAATCCTACTAATATTATAAATGCGAAAGTTTGTGAGGATGTATGTGTATTTGTTATTCTTTCACGCAAAAACTACTCAACGGATTAGGTTGAAACTTTACAGTAGTATAGGTTATACATCAGAATAACACATGGGCTATAATTTGTAATGATTTTTTTTATAAGGTTATAATATAACGAGAAATATCAGGTTAATCGGAAAAAAAGTTGTGCTCTGAGAGCTATCTTCGCGTACGCTGCCTAAACCGTTGGAGATATTCAAATATAATGTACCGTGGGATTGTTTGGCTCACATAGATCTAAATAAAAGTCCGCGACAGCATATGTCTATATTTTATGTATAACCCACAATAACTCTTTTTATACTTTGAAAATTTTAAAAATATCAAGTTGATGTTTCCATGGGTTTTATACAAACTAAATATTAATCCTTATCAAAATAAATGATTTCAAAAAATCAAGCATCTAATAAAGATCGAATTTGCCTTTTACACCATGTAAATTGGATAAGTAGTTTAGAAGATATTACGAGTATAACATACTGCGTAGTCAATTGATTGACCGGCAGTACGCGCCGTGCGCGTATACAATACAACGAAGTTGTATGATGTATACAACGAAGTTGTATGATATTAATATTTGAATGGTTATAAAACACTGAGCAAAATGTGAAAGGACAATGACGTCTCTGTAGTTCCGGGAATAAGGCAACGGTATCCCCTGTCTGTGGTAAGAGGCAACTAAAAGGGAGCTTTCGGGGTTGCGGACGGCTAGACGAAGAGCTCCTAACACCCAGTCAGCAACTTCGGGAAAGATGTCAGCATGTGTGGTCGCATGATATCGTGAGAGCCAGGATGGACGGAGCTTGAACCGTCCATCCAGGCGATCCCGGGAAGGACGGTGGCATACATGTGGTCGCATGTCGTGGTAAAGACCAGATGGAGTGGTGGGCCCAGCCGCTCACTTGGAAGAAGCCCGATGGAGCAATGCACTCAGAGGACTCCAGTTGCGTTCCTTTGACGATCCCGGAGTCCTGGTGCTATAAGAATCCCAGATAACCCTGCGTCACTCCCACGGCGTACCTTTTGAAGGTTTCTCCCTCGACAAAAAAGAAAAAAAGTCAATGAGAATGAAACAGCGGAAAGGTTAAATATGTTATTCAATCGTCATCGACCTTTTCATGTAATACAACTCGGCACATATGTCAGATTAGCAGTAGTTTAGGTCGTAGTTGACCACGCTAGCCAATTGCGCGTTGGTAACCGTCACGCGTTTTGAGACCCTTTCTTAAAACTTTTAATTTCAGAGTAAGCATTAATATCTGTTGCCGACAAAACTAATTCAAATTAATATACGTGCCTGTGATTTGAAATTTGAACACACTGATTTAGGCGATTAACACACGGCACCGCGCACCGCCGCGAATAGCGGTGCCCCGCGCGGTAAGGCGGTTTACGCACCTGTACGCGCGGATGGACCGATCATCAAAATAAACTTTTCGACATCGAAATGCATTTTTGCTTCAACGATGATCCGCGCGGTTTGGCGCCAGCCCGTGTGTGAGGCTCCGACCGCCCGCACTGTCGTTAGCGCGGAGACACGGTGGTGATGAGAACACCGCTGGACCGCGCGGCCAGTCGATGTACGTTTGTGAGGCATCAACGGATTTATTAGACCCTAATACAACATGAGATCCGCTTCACCGCCTACCGTGGCAGTGAGCGGTACCGTATGTTAATCGCCTTAGGAAGTAGGGCAAGGGTTAAATCTGAAGTAAATCACAGATGGGCTGCTACTCCCGAGGACTATGATGATCGCCTCATATAAAAGTGAGCCGGCGGGCACACCCTTCAAATGAAACACAAGAACTGCTTCACGGTAGAAATAGGTGCGGCGGTGATGCCTCTCTGGTTGAACCATTGCTCTGCCACCTTGCAAACTTTATGTGGCAGACTAAATTCCACGCGAGCGAAGCCGCGGGCAAAAGCTAGTATTATAAATGTTACAAATACTTTAATGTAACGTAAAAGAAAAAAATTGTTTACATCACTGTGTAAAACAAATTGTGTTTAAACTTATTTGTACATCCCTTTATTGAGTGTTTTAAATAACACCAAAATTTATGCACAGAAAAAAATATTTTCGTTCGTATTAAATGAATTGTTTTACATTTGTGTATATTATCCAAAATAAAATACGTTCTATTGAAATTGAGGCCTATCCTTGTTATAACTACGTATAACTAAGTATAACTAAGTATAACGTATAACGTTATAACTAAGTATAACAAGGATAGTGCTGTGTGAATGAGTAATTATTTGTTAATTTTGGCCTTTGTTGTTAAACCATTTTAAAATTATTTGCGTAAATTCCAGAAATAATTTGGGGTTTGTTTGTTAGCTCACCTTACTTCAAACAAATTAGAAGAAAAAAAAACGATAGGTTAAGGGCGCAGTTTTTTAGGTAGAGCTCAATAATTAAAAATAAGCAAATTTTTTTTTCTACTTTTTGATCTAAACTAAGAGTTTTTAAACATTGTTTTTTGTATATTTTTTATTAAATTTGGTCTTAAATGGTAACACACATGATCATCTTTAAAATAAAGTAACTTTCAGTTTAGTGAAGAACTTAAGATCAAAAAGAGTTTCAACGAACTCCTAAAAACACGAGATATGAAATTTTAAAATGGCTTCCATTCCGAGGGGTGAGAGGTGCAACTCTCCTTTTGTATGGCTTTTTGTCGATAAAATTTGTACTATACGTGGGTAGAGTATCTGAAATCCGATCCCTAACACAATGTATAAAAACGACGAAACATAAAAGAAGTGTTTACATTAAAGTATTTGTTAATTTTCTTATGATAATTAGACAAGTGTCATGTTGGAAATCACTGAAAACATGTTCCTACGAGTATACTCGTAATATAAGATTTTAAACAAACATTGTCGGAATGAATAAATTTTAAACATAAGCATTTAACGGGTACTCGCGAAATCCAATTTTCAATTTTTTGCCGATACTTCGACCTCGTTACGTACATACATAGATCGGCAAAAAATCCTGTACCATTCCCCTGCATAAAAAATTCACATTTCCATTCTTCCATCTTCTTCCATCGCAGAAAAAAGATTATAGTTACGTTTTGATTTGGATGCAACTCATCCGAATCAAAGGATTTTCAAAGTGGTAGAACCAGAGTAGTTCGACCGGGGAAGTACCACCGCCACACCTATTTCTAGCGTGAAGCATTTCTTGCGTTTCGATAGAAGGGTTTGGTTGCCGGCACACTTTCACATGAGGCGACCATCATAGTCCTCGGGAGCAGCAACGCATCTGTGATTGACTTCAGATGGAACCCATGTTCTGTATGAAGTTGATTACAGATGTTCATGGGCGGCAGTGACCACTTACCATCAGGTGGACTGCATGCTCGTTTGCCACTTCAGTCAAATGAAAAATAAATAAAAACTTTTTAACAAAAAATATCTACCGACTTCCATGTCACAAAAAAGTAAAAAATAATTTAAATATATTTTGGTCTAGAACATACTCAGTGCTTAGTACATAGTCCTGAAGTCGGTGCTCGACATATTTCGCTGGACGACGGTAACTACGTCCTATATGAGCACCGACTTCAGAACTATGTACTAAGTACTGAGTATGTTCTAGACCAAAATATATTTAAATTATTTTTTACTTTTTTGTGACATGGAAGTCGGTAGATATTTTTTGTTAAAAAGTTTTTATTTTACACTTTTTAGTGACTATATTTTTATGTTTGTATTTAAATAAAGCCTCTAAGTTTGCTTTGTGCATCTACATATTCACAAAAATTAAACATAAAACACTTTTACAATTCATACAAACAGGGCGCCCCCTCTGGAAGTACCCCTCCATCATCAGGGTTGAGGAGTTGAAGGTCAAATTTTTCATCTTATATTGTTGCTTAGTAATCTTATAACATATACGTTAGTACCAGGTGGCTAACTTCTATGGCTCAGGCTTGCAGTACCCTGCATCATCAGGGTTTAGGAGTTGAAGGTCAAAATTTTAATTTTGTGCCTCTGTTTGGTATTATTTTTACATACCCGTAAGCACCAAATTGCCAACTCCTATGGTTTAGAATTGAAGTACCCCTTCATCATCAGGGTCGAGGAGTTGAAGGTCAAAATTTTAATTTTGTGCCTCTGCTTAGTATTATTTTTACATAACCGTAAGCACCAAATTGCCAACTCCTATGGTTTAGGATTGAAGTACCCCTTCATCATCAGGGTTGAGGAGTTGAAGGTCAAATTTTTGATTTTATATTTTTGCTTAGTATTTTCTTTACATAACAGTAAGCACCAAATTGCCAACTTCTATGGTTTAGGATTGAAGTACCCCTCCATCATCAGGGTTGAGGAGTTGAAGGTCAAATTTTTCATCTTATGTTTTTGCTCAGTAATCTTATAACATATACGTAAGCACCAAATGGCTTATTCCTATGGTTTTGGCTTTAAGTACCCCTGCATCATCAGGGTTGAGGAGTTGAAGGTCAAATTTTTGTCCCATGAATTTGCTTAACAATTTCATTATATATTCGCAAACATCAAACGACCAACTTTTATAGTTCAGGCTAGCAGTACCCCTGCATCATCAGGATTGAAGAGTTGAAGGTCAAATTTTTCATAGTAAATACCTACATAGTAATTTTATTCTATATTTTACTCAATTGGACTTCTCCAGCTAAGGTTCGGCCGACTATCACTAATTTTATTATTTTGCTCCAAAAAGTTGAAGATCCTATGATTAGAACCTTATCAAACTCTTATCAGACTACCCCTGGAGTACATCCTTTCTAATAAAAAAAGAATCATCAAAATCGGTTGGCGGGATATTGAGTTATTCATACATTTATCGCGTACATTGAAAATGCAAATTTAAGACTTATGCGTTTTTCTTATGGATGCCCTAGTCAAAAAAATACTAAAAAAAAATGGAACTCTATGACACGCACTACCTTTCAAATAAAAAAAAAATCATCTAAATCGGTTCACCCAGTCCGGAGAAATGAGGTAACAAATATAAAAAAAAAAAAAAAAAAATAAATAAAAATACAGACGAATTGATAACCTCCTCCTTTTTGGAAGTCGGTTAAAAATATTTATAAGTAAAGAGTTCAGTTCACACGCACAATTCCGGCCGGTTACTTTTGATTTATTCGTAGATGATATACGAGTAGAAATATAATGATGTCAGTCTCGCTGGCTGCGCACTCGCTACGAGGCAACCGGATTAGAGCGGTGCGCGGAGCCGCGGGCCCACGACAACGCGATCGGATTACGCGCTAGCATGTTACGTTGCTTGCTGTAACTGCGCCCGTAAATTACACGCTGTACATGATCCGAAATTATAAAATGATGAATCAGGTGTCCTCGTTTATGTATTTCTTTACTATTATTATCCATAACACTCGTAACATGAATTAACAAAAAACAAAAAAAACGTTACACAATAAATAGCAATCAATTATTAAATTGAAAGGGACGAAATATAAAGCATTAAAATAGAAATGTGTAAGAAAGATCTGAAAGTAGTAAATAGTTCGCGGCGATAGTGGTTACAAGGTCGAACCATTAGAAGAAACGGAAGGCAACCCTCGCGAGGGTTCGCGACATAATATCCGCCTCTTGTTTCGAAACGCATTGTATAGGACGCCATGTCCACAGCACGCCGCACGCCGCACACCGCCCGCTGCACGCTGCACCCTGCACGCTGCACGCCGCTCGCCGCACGCCGCACGCCGCACGCCGCACGCCGCACACCACACACCACACGTTGCACGTCGCACGCTGTACGCCGTCGAATTTCGCAACATATATTCGTACGCTACATGCCGCACACCATGTACTTACGGGGTTGACTACGTGACCAAGTAACTTGAGCAAGATAAATAATTTATCAATTATCATTAATTCTCAAGGTACTTTAGCCAAAAGAGATTTGTAGAAATACAACGAAAAGCGTCTGATGTGTATCGTTGGGTAATAATACCAGAACAATTTAAACACTTCCAATATAGAAATTTTCTAATGGACAATATTAGAAAATTTCTATAATGGAAGTGTAAACCGAAATTAAGGTAAAGAGACAAGTAAAAGTTTACGGTAACATTATTCTTGCTTGGAATTTTAAATGAACGTTGAGCGTAGGCGAATAAGAATGCGGTTTTATGTGCTGTATGTACTTAGGGAACGGGTTATCTCTTAATGCTGGTAACCTACACAAACGAGTATTCCACTACTATACAAGCAACTGATCAATTATATCGAAGGAACAGGATACATTATGAGCAGTACAATAAATTGTAATACCGACCAAAGTAAGGAGGGACTAGCATTTATTATTGGGTGTTACATCTAAAACCATCATGTTTATAAAATACAAAGCGTTTTAAACTATAATATTTGCAACTATCTGACACTTTGTTCTCATTAAATATGCACAAGCTACCTTTTTAATATTTTCAAAACGTAAAATTCTTCATTTTGCAAATCCTCGTGGCGTTGGGCGGCAGCTCCAAATTAACAAAATATTAATGTTTTTACTCACCGAGAACAAAGCCGTCACCGGGCGATTTTTCGGCGTAAAAATTTTAGCAAGCACTAAATTTCTGGGTTAATCACATAATAGCGGTGCAGAACTCTTTGTGTAATATTTTTGGTCTTTGCAGTCCCGAAGATTAACAATATTTGCTTTTCATTACGTTTTTAATTAAACATAAATATAAATGTACGTGGTTTTCATTAATATTTATCTTACTTTGCAAAAAGATGATATTTAGAGTACCTAATTTCACTTGAAGTTGTTGTAAGTGTTTAAAAATTACGTACGTATTTTAGGTTTCGGAAATCTACTTGATAAATTAAGACAGCGAAACTAGGAAATATTTATTTAAATAAAATTAAAATACGATTTACAACGTTCGTGATGTTCACAGAGCAGAAGTGTCAGAAAAAGAAAAGAAACAATAGAAGGCGAAATTGACCACAGACTACAAAGTAATATTTTAACAGTACTTAAATAAGATTTTTTACAAGATATGTAGCACATAGCACTTGTCAATATTATATTTCTACATTTCTGTTTTTTTCATCTACTTAAAATGGTAATTTCATAAAGCGATTATTACACCAAATGCTATGCATACTCACTTAATATCAAATAATAGAATATATAACAACTTATAAATTATAAAGTACACATAGATCCAATAAAACTTATTTTAATCTGTTAAAATGTTTCGTAATTTATTTTGTTATTATTTTATTTGTATAATAATATACATTTCAGCGGATTCTTATTATTTGTAACGATTAGCGCACTTCGCGCAAGTCCTGCGGTAATGGCCACTCGACAGCAATGGGTCCCTCCACTACGATCCTCTTCGTCTTTGTCTTCGTAGTATTCAACTCCAGTGTTTGTGAAAATCTCTTAATTGGATTGCTCATTAAATTATCTTTGATGGTTTTTAAATGAACGCACAGACGCCCTCGGAACACCAGTCCGTGTCTCTCGTCTAATTGCGTCAATATTGTTTATATTGAAGCAAATAGGTATTAGTATTACAAACGTGTTTTTACAATATATTTATTTTGCTTACTTAATATCTTTATTATTTTCATTACATTGATTACAATGGAAAACACTGCGTGTTTTTCAAACAAAAAAAAAACAATATATTGAACATTCTTTTAATTAAGTTTATAATGGTTCTGTATTTGAACTTTACATGCAAGCTTATCAATTTTAGCTGATTGGTCGCCACTTGAGGACTTTTCTTCGCCATTAAGTATCGGTTTGTCGAGTGAAGTGACCTTCTAGTTGCCTTTGTAAGTTCTTTAAAACTGGTGTAGGGACATCACTACTTCTATTTTTGTCGACATTGCAATTTTGTAATGCATGTGAATTATGCACCGTCCCGCCAGTCACGGGATTGTCGGGCTGCGGGCGGTCGTGTCTTTTGACCTACCCATCAAACAGTACAGACGCTAACTACACTCTTTAATTTATCTTCAAACCCGTGACTCAACACTGGTAAGGATATTTAATAAAAAAAAAATAGAATCATAAAAATAACAGTATTAGATATAGTTTTATACTTTTTGTTTCAGCCCTTTCAAAATTGAGTCAGTTCTTAGTAAGATTGTTCCACGCAGACACAGTCTAGACAGAGGCAACAACTTAAAAGAATAGTTTCAGTTTTAAAACTGCACACACTTAATATTTATCTATTTGTATAGGTAAAGCAAGTTACATACAGACGGGCGTAGTACGTCAACGACACGCTAGATGAAATTACTTTCCCAGCGGTATAGGATCTGCTCGTTTTTTATTTGTCGCAGGTAATAATTAGATTTCCGAGGCGAGCGGAGCCGCGGGCGGAGGATATCGCGCGATTAGATTACGCGCTACCGGATTATGTCGAGATGCCGGCGACCGCACGCCACACTGCATTACGCTCGTAACTGTCGCCGTAAATTACGCAGAAGTGTACATTACGCAGGAAATTTACACGCTCATAAATGATGTTAATGTATATACACTAAAACTATTGGCAAATTTTATTTACGTAGAAACAAAGTGGGACCATCAAAATATTAATCGTAGTTGAAGTCAGAAATAATACAAATAATATTCATAATGAACCGTCATTTGCGTAAAGAAACTGTCTTTAAAATAATAAGTTCATTTTCTTGGGTCAGAAACGTCTATTTTCTTCTATTCAATATTTTTTTCTATATCACTTAAATATCTTTAGGTACAAACTTAGGTAAGCATAGCGTACTTGTGTTCCGTGGGTAATTGTATAATAATAATCTGTGTCTACTCCGCAGTTTAAGTAGAGGAGTTAATTATATTTCCTTATTTTATCATCCTCAATTGTGCACATGTATCTACTTTTCATAATATTCTAGCTGCGACTTTTATGTAGTCGTCGGGCAATATCCGCACGATCGCTCCGGATGCGGCTGAAGTAAATATTTAGCGTCTTCTCCAGTATTACATTTTCACTCTAAAATCTTTTATCAGTTCAAAAAAAATATTTCTATTCATGACTTTCCCTCCACTTTCGATTGGATAATTACATTACTAAAGAGCACCTAAAATGAAAGTTTTTACTTCGTGCTTATGGACCTTATATATAAAATGCTTTTAATAAAATAGTTAATTAACCGACTTCCCAAAGGAAAGAGGTTATCTATTCGTCACGTATATTTTTTTTTTTTTTTTTTTTTTTTTTTTTTATGTATGTTCGGGCGAAATGGCTAGAAATCGTCGACCTACCGACACGATTCATACGACATTGTATGCGACTAGTTTCATAGGCAGTCCCATATTGAGGAAAATGAAAACCTTCCGGCGGTTTTCCCGGAAAATTGGAAAATGTCGGTTTCTTAAAATCTTGAATAACTTGGGTGTTTATAAACCGATTTCCATTTTCTTTCTTTCATTTGATAGGATATTTTGTCACGCAACTTTTTCTCTTGGACATGGGTATGCTGTGATGCTTAACTCTTTGAGTTATGGGGTGGAAACCACCACCACTCCTCAAGTTTTTTAGATAATTTGAGATAACTCGGCTTCTGCCGAATCGATTCTTATGAAACTTGGAATATGTATTATATATCTATGCTTATATAGGTTGACGAAAAATTTGACCTTCAACTCTTCGATCCTGATGATGCAGGGTTACAGCTATCCTAAACTATAACATTAGCTATTTGGTGCTTACATATATGTAACAAGACTACTAAGCAGAGACATGTGATCAAAATTTGACCTTCAACTCCTCAATCCTGATGATGCAGGGGTGCCTCAAGCCTAAACCATAGGGGTTGACCATTTGGTACTTATGGGTATGTTATAACAATACTAAGCAAAGACATATTATAAAAAAAATGACCTTCAACTCCTCAACCCTGATGATGCAGGGTGCTGTAAGCCCAAACCGTAGGTGATGGCCATTTAGTGCTTACGGATATATAATAAAATAGCAAGGCAAAGATGTACGATGACAAATTTGACCTTCAACTCCTCAACCCTGATGATGCAGGGGTAGTGCAGGCTTAAACCATAAACGTTAGACATTTGTTGCTCACGGATTTGTAATAACATTGTTAAGCAAAGGTATACGACGAAAAATTGGACCTTCAACTCCTCAATCCTGATGATGCAGGGGTATTGAATGCCTAAGCCATAAAACTTAGCTATTTCAATCTTACGCATTCAAAATGATATTTAAAAAAATGTAAGGTAAAACATTAGAAAAATGGTTGTATACGGTGGAAAATTGGACCTTCAACTCCTCAATCCTGATGATGCTGGGGTGCTTCAAGCTTAAACTATAGGCGTTAGCTACATGATCGCTACGTATATCTGATAAGATTACTAAGCAAAGATATAAGATGAAAAATTTGACCTTCAACTCCTCAACTCTGATGATGCAGGGGTACTTCAGGCTTAAACTATAGGCGTTGGCCATTTGATGCTTATGGGTATGTAATATATTTACAAAGCGAAGACGTATGATAAAAAAGTTGACCTTCAACTCCTCAACCCTGATGATGCAGGGTACTGTAAGCCCAAGCCATAGAAGTTGGGGATCTGTTGCTTACGTGCATGCGATGAGATTACATAGAAAAAATATGACATGATAATTTTGACCTTCAACTCTTCGGCCCTGATGATGCAGGGGTACTTCAGGCTTAAACCATAGGCGTTGGCCATTTGATACTTATGGATATGTAATATATTTACAAAGCAAAGACGTATGATAAGAAAATTGACCTTCAACTCCTCAACCCTGATGATGCAGGGTACTGCAAGTTTAAACCATAAGCATCGGCCATATGGTGCTTACGTATATGTAATGAGATTACTAAGCAAAGATATGACATGATAATTTTGACCTTCAACTCCTCAACCCTGATAATGCTGGGGTCCTTCAAGTTTAAACCGTAGGCATCGGCCATATTGTGCTTACGTATACATAATGTTGTTGTTCACAATACCAACAATGAGTTTCGGAGAGGATATAATTATGATCAAAAATTCCACTTTGAATACAATTACCTGAAAGATGCAAGAGTACTACCAACCTTTTTAAATTGGATGGGTTATTTTTATCAGTATCAGTTGAATAATACTCTTAGTTATAAGGTTTATATTACTTTTTCTACTTTAAATATTGATAATTATAGGTCTATTCTTTAAATAAATGTTTACTCAGAAAAAGTTGTTTTATTCGGTTAGGTTAGGTTCGAACAGATTTTTCCAATTCAGAATCTAAGGGAGGGGGCGCGGTAGCGCCCCCGACCGGTTGTGTCAAAGAAGTATATTTTTATATGATGACGTCAGCACATAATTTTATTCATCCGAAAATCGGACGAATAATTAATTTTATTCATCCGGTTAGCGGACGACTAGCAACAGCCATAACTGATTTTATCGTGACTGAAAAGCGTGAAAAAAAAAATTTTAAACAAAAAATACAACCGACTTCCATGCCACATAAAAGTAAAAAATAATTTAAATACATGTTGGTTTAGAGCAAACACAGTTCTTAGTACATAGTCCCGAAGTCGGCGCTCATATAAGATACATGTAGTTTCGTCATGATCCAGCAAAATATGGTGAGCGCCGACTTCGGGACTATGTACTAAGAACTGTGTTTGCTCTAAACCAACATGTATTTAAATTATTTTTTACTTTTATGTGGCATGGAAGTCGGTTGTATTTTTTGTTTAAAATTTTTTTTTTTGAAATGTAGGAACGGTAATTCATACTTTTCATATTCATAGTGTCTTTTTACGTTACACTCGTTTTAACCTCAAAACATTTGGTTATTTGTTCTTGGATACATCATTTATTTTAGGGATTAGGAATTAATTGAAAATTAACAATTCTGTACACCTCACCCCTCCGTCCCTCTATCGCCTCCTCCTCTTGTTTCCCCAGCTCCGGTTTCTTTTCGCTAACCGAGCTGTGCATAAATAATACACCTTATTTGTTCACAAACGGTTCTTTCTAATCTTACTTTTTATTCATAGACCTCTTCATCTGACCATTAAAGTTTAATTTTTATTCTTGCTTTTATAGACGTAAGAAAGTTTTATAACCTAGCGCACTTCGGTCAACGATCTTATGATGATTCTAATTATTTGTCATATTTTTTTGTATAATGGTAATAAGTTGGGTGTTACAAAGGTGTAAGTTTGTGGGAACATCCAGTTACAAAAAAAACGTACATATGTGTGTTTTTATCTTTTTTACGGTCGGATATCACTAAAATAAACTAGAAATGCTTTGTACACTCATAGCAGTTGGCTAGGATTTTCTCCACGATCGTAGGTGCCATGGACAGATACAAAGAGGAATATACAAACACCCAGACTCTGAACAAGAATCTAAACTAATCATTCAGATACTTATCTGGCCGGGAATGACCCTGGAACCCATTACTTATTAGACCGGTGTAGTAACCACTCCTCCACGTGGGTCGTCTCAAACTATCTGTGAGTCGAATTTGGCATATTTATTGACCTTAACACATAGGGATACTCCTTATTACGGTCGACGCGACACAAGCTGAGAAAGCCGCTGCTTTCACGTAGTTTTTTATAAGGAGTCTAGTCCAGTCTAGTCTAGTCTTTATTTTATGACGACCCGCGTGGCGGAGCGGTTACCATACCGGTCTTACGCGCAATGGGTCCCGGGTTCGATTCCCGGTCAGACAGGTATCTGAATATTGCGTTTAGATTCATGTTCTGGGTCTGGGTGTTTGTGACACGCGACACAGGAGAAATCCTAGTGTGGGGTTATGAGTGTAGAAAACGTGTTTTTTATTGGGTAAAAATATGACATAACGCTATAATGTAGCATAGGTGAAGGGATACTATTACGAGGGCCGTGGAAGCGATCGGAAGCGGGCGCGCCCTTCGCCGGCGAGAACTGCGATACCGCCCTCTCCTGACTGATTGTCCGGGACCCACGCCTTTGTTGGCTCACTCTATTGTTCTGGAGGCCGCAATAATCGACCAATTGACTCGATCACAGCCGCAAGGTTAAGGTCTATTGACTGACCTAGATTGACTAACTTTTTTCATGGAAAAGTGACAGTTTCTACCACTAAAAATAACTATGATGGTTTTAATTGGTTGTAAAATGAAGTAAAGTTTAAAATAAACTTATACCAAAAAAACATTAATAATTAACAATCAGCCAGCATAATGCTGAGAGGAACCCATTTCGATGTGATGTGATGTATACCACCCACGCATCTAATGGTAGTTGTTAATATATTGTTATTGTGTCCTTAACTGTGTGGGTGTGTACGCATTATGAATATACTATTTCTTTCTTTATTTCTTAAAAAAGCAATTAAGGGTTCTTTTGTGAATAGTACCTAGTAATTGAGCTGGGTGTATAAAAATAATTGGTCGTCCCTCTTGGGGCGTCCGCAATATTGGATTTGCGTTGCATCGTCGTCCAAAATTTCAGTTTAATCGGTTGGGATTAAAAAGCTCTAAACTCAACATGAAGTTTAATCCGCATTTACAATAGAACAAACAAGGAAAGTATTATAAGAAATCTAACGATAAGGCAGACGGGCTACCTGATGGAAAGTAGTCACCGTCGCCTGTGGACATTCGCAACACCAGATGAATCGCCAATGCATCGCCGGCTTTGAGGGAGAGCTCTTTCCGCACCTTTCTCGAAGAACCCCATGTCATAGTGCTCCGGGAATACCTCAGGAGGAAGCTCATACCACCACTTGTACGTCCGTGGCAAAAACGAGCGTGCAAACCGAACCGTGGAGGACCGCCACGAGTTCAGTTGGTATGAATGGAACTTCATCCTGTATACTTGATTGTAGCATTTCAGTTGTAGTAACTAGTATGGGTCGGACTATCCTTGCAAATGTACATATTTATTTACACACTGTGAATTAAAATTCTAGTATATTACACGGCGAATTTAAATATTTGTATGTAGCAGTTAATCCCGCAGCTTTATTCGCTTCGGACACATTAACTTCATGAAGTATGTGTCTGCCAAACTTCAGCGAAATTCAAGCGGCAGTTTGTGCGAGAAAGAGACATACACACACACACAAATATACATTCTTATAAACTCTCACATTTATAGTAATAGTAAGATAAGATTCACAAAATTACGTTATGTCTTTATAAGTACGTAGTACCGTTTAGGAGGTACGACATGAGCAGATAAGTGAAGAGCTGGGAACACTCAAGTCTTGTAACCGATACCGGCTCGACTCTCGAGGTCCCAACAAAAGCTCGCGACGCAATATCCTCTTCCTGTTGATGCATTGTTCGGGACTCGAGCGCGTTTTGTTGTTCCTTTGTGCGCCGTGCCCGCACGCGACGTACTCGTACGATGCTACTTTAATACTATGATAATCTTTACTTCAAGTCATCTTTGAATCTTTATTCCTTTGCAATAGATCGTCTCATTAATCTTATCTATTTACGAGTACTAGTCACCCGTAGCGATGGTCGAAATTCGACCGTAATTTTAAATTAAAAAACCCAAACTTCATATTGTCCTAAGTTGTACGAATATTTCTCAAATTCAAATAAAATGTAATAATTTACAAGTAATTTTGAACGCACCCGTTAAAGAGGTTTATTTAGCTAAGCCGTATTTAAAAGCAATAGCGGGTAGGTATGATGATAAGATACTGACATTTCTGACGTTATGTGTTTTCGTAGGAAGACATTGAATGTTCTATTTTCTTTATTATGTATGTGTTTGTGACAAATGCACTGTAGTGTGTGTAATGTGTTTTTAGTTGATTTTATGTATGATTTTATTTGAAAAAATTATTAACATTCTGCACTTCTTCTCTACCTCCACTATAACTGTGCAAAATTTCATACTACCTAATTCTTCCGCGACTTATTACTTAAAAATGCACCACAAGTTTTTGCTTCACTTATTAATATATAGAAATTATAAATACGAAAGTTTGTGCAAATGTATAGATGTGTGCTCATGTATTGTGACTCTTTCACGCATTAACTATCTTTTGAATCTAAACACATTATCGCCAAATAAAGAAACATTTACGAAAAGACAGCTTATTGAACTTTCTTTAAAATAAAGCAAATCATCTTTTGTACTTACTAGGTCATAACGTCTAATTAAAATAGGATGCAGCGTTAGTATCGTGACTATAAAAAGGTTTACCAACAAAGTATGAACATTTTCTTCTAAAAATAATAGAACTGAGAGATATTTTATAGTAAAAATAATTGACAGCAAGAAAATGTCTTGTTGTCAAGCTTACCTTATCGCAGTTATCGTTAGGGCGACGCTGCGGAAATTTTAAATAAGGACCTTATTTCGTTTCTTTTGCATAGAACCCCAAGCAAGCGACCTCTTGAGGGTCATTGTTTACATAAATACCTTGAAGGTGTCAGGAAAGTTTCATGATTGTTACGACATTTCTCCCCTTCAATCTTATATTTGTTTTAATTTTGTATTTGTATTTTTGTTGTTTAATTTTTTCTTGTTGTTGTCACATTAAATTCAGTTTTACTCGTTTAAGATTTTATTTTTTACAAATATTAAACCTATTTTTTAAAATAATATAACCAGTAAGAAAATCACGATTTTATTAAGGAAGTAATTTACGATGTGGAAGGTTTATGGTGTAGGTAAAGTACAGTGCAGCAGTTAAACGCGCCCAGTTCGCGCCAGCAGATGATAACTAGATTAGCACGCGAACCGTCAGCTGGAACACGGATTTTTAGGGCAATTTACATGCTTTTTTTAAGTTCTTTTCATTTTTCCTGCATTTTTCACTATACCCGCCAAAGCGAGTATCACAATATAAATGTTTCATTTGATGCATCATATTTTATATTACTGTCAATTAAATCTTATCGGCAATTTTAATTCTAACTTACCTACTTTCCAATTTTTTTACTTTCAATTCATTTATCAATACCCATTATATACGTTCAAGTAAACATAACAAGTATATTCATTTTGCGACTAAATATTTAATACATTAAGCATGCGACGAATCTTTACAACGGACCGCGATCCTTCTTGACTAATTACTGGCTCCTAGAGAGAAGGGTTCTTATGCACACATACTTAGTATAAAATAAAGAAATATTGGTAATAAAGAGTCCGCTGCGTACAACGAGTCAAAACAACATTATTTTTAAGGGAGTTATGTTTGGTGGCGGCCGGAGGTTCAGTTCATTTATTTTAATAAAATATTAACTACATTTTAACTTAAAACTAAAGGTGTGAGATCAAGTCGATGTGAGATCTCGGAATGCCGTGGATTCTCACGATATGTGGGAACGTTTGAGGTGCCGCGTCAGCACCTCGGGTTGCTCGGGCTGGGTCGCGATGCACTAGGGCTGTGCATCGGCGTTAGGGTTATGTAACAAGGGTGCCGTAAATAGCTAGTATTGAGTTATCTATTGCTACGTAAGAGGTATTCGTCCTGCACTTAGTCATTTCATTGCAGTAAGTATCGTATTATTTACTAAATGGTAAACGGTAACCGTTGTGCAATAACGTGCATAATATGTCACATTGTCCTCCACGGAAATAGCTCGTTAAATACTGGTGATTCTCTTGCAAAAGGATTAAGAATGATGTATAAATTTTAGTAAATAACAATTATTTATTGCGTCATTGGTAGCCTTATACGAGTATTTCAGATTCTATTATCAAAGCTTTGCAAAAGAGTGGATTGGCTTATTTGAAAACTTAACCGTAAAGTTCGCAACATCTCACGATGCGATCGCAGATTACTATGTACATGTGTAAGTGATCACCTGTCGTTGCTATCACGAATATTCGTAACTTCTCGCACCAATTTATTCAACATCTCCGGGCTGCTTAGTTTCCATAAGCGGCGATGCAGCACCCATTAGACAAGTTACTCGCTAGTGCTCCGCCGGGAGCCGTGTCGTCGCCGTTACGTAATCGCCTCGTCCGCACGTAGTTCGTACCGTCCCTTGAGTAGAAAGAGAAATTAACAGTCACGTAAATAATTTAAGCTGCAGTGAATAGTGAATACAATGGAATGTATATGTAAAATCCCTATTATCGTATTATCATATTTTACCAGGTGGAGTGTTTAACAACCAGTGCAGTTTGGTCGGGGAGGTACCACCGACACACTTATTAGTAACATGAAGCAGTTCTTGCCTTTGGATCGAAGGATGTGGTTATCAGAACGTTTTTATACGACGCAACCATCACATTTCTCAAGAGGAACGCATCTGTGATTGACTTCACGTGGAACCTATGATCTTTAAGATGTTGCTTCAAATGTCCATGGACAGCAGTGACACTGACCATCAGGTTAACTGTTTGCTTGTTTGCTACTTCAGTGTTATATCAAAAAAGTCATTGCTAAACAAATTACGGCATTAAACTAAATGTCATTGTGATTACACACGAACCGCGTGATGCGGTGTAATTAAACTAAATAATAACAATGCGGCGAGCGATCTATTAGTAATGTCCATTATGTGGATCCGCAGCGAATATCGATTCGATGTGTTTACATTTCGCCCCAAAATAAATCCTTTGGTTAGCTGAAACAACATTCGAAATCATTAACTTCGATAAATCACATATTGTTTGCACTGGTAAATTGTTAAAAAGCACGTCATTAATAAGTTAATTAGACTTAACCTTGTATAAGTAATTCATAAGTACTTCAGTTTTGCCATTGCTATTAAACAGTCAAAATGGATCGATTTTTCAAAAAGGACCGTATGAAATGTTACATCGTATTGAAACAACAAGTTCAATTAGTTCACTGATTCTTATATTGATAAGGTGTTCCGATGCGATGGCAATGTAAATGAAATGAAATGAAATGAAATGAAATGAAATGAAATGTCTTTATTTTGTATAGGCCTGCGGGGGCACTTACAAATTGTAAGTTACATTTTTTTTCTTACACTACCACGGATCGGAATACGACCTCAACACGTAAGAAACAATATTGTGACTGATAATTTGTAAGAGCCCTCGTAGGCCTATGCAACACCGTCCCTGTAGCTCCGGGATCAGAATAGGGCTACGGCATCCCCTGCCTGTCGTAAGAGGCGACTAAAAGGGCTTCCGGGGTTGCAGACGGCTAGAGTGGGAGCTCGAACCGTTCGGTCAGGCAATCCCGGGAAGGACGGCGGTATGTGTGGTCGCATACCGTCGTAAAGACTAGACGGAGCGGTGGGCCCAGCCGCCTATCTAGGAAAAGCCCGATGGGGCAGCGCGCTCGGAGGATTCCGGTTGAAGTCGTTTCGAGATCCCGAAGTCCTCCTTTTCAGCGCCGAGGACGGCCACCGGGGGGGTTTTAGTGCGGTAAAAATCCCACATAACCCTGCGTCGCTCCCACGGCGTCGGGTACCTTTTGAAGGTTTCCCCCTCGAAAACAAAAAAAAAGACCTATGCAACATAAAGACATTTCGTTTCACTTATGTGGATGATCTAAAAAAAACCCGTGATATTCTCCTTAAATTATGATAAAACATAGATATATAAACATTGATTTTCTTTTCAGACTATAACCTTAAAATTTCAGTATCAAAGCTTAAATTTAGTCAAAGTGATTTAAATGTGTTACGCTGAGTATACAGAGAGTGCGTGCGGGCGGCGCGCGGCGCGGGCCGCTCGTGCATTATGCACGCGGCCGCCGCGCGAAACGTTCTCTCACCGCGCTCGCTTATTCACCGCTTACTCTCCTGCAATTTATGTGCGACTGGCCTACCTTATAGAAGGATTATATTAGCGCATTTCAAATAAATACGCTGCGATGTACATTATTTAAGAATGTTGTTACCGGTCTTAGACCATATATTGCTATGTATTTAAAAGAAAATGATAAATGATAGATACAAAAGGATGTGCCATAATTGATAAAAAATAATATATGTAACTACAGCTGTACACTACTTCTATTTTCGCGTGAAAAGTGTATTTAATAATTTTATTGATCTAGAGAAAGCATTGCACCCGGTTAACATTATGGTATTATTTGCCCTTTTTCAATGTTTTAAAGTTACTGCTTTACATAGTCACAATAATACTGATTCATAGTAGATAGTAGCATATAATATAATTACTATTATTTGTTGGACTGATGCAACACTAGCAAAACGTAAGTATAATTTTGTACTATCAGCAAATTTTGAAAAGGGTAAAACTGTTGGTAATTCGACACAGAACGGATCATCAGGTGAACCGGAAATTGACTTGTATAAGATACCATAAAGATATTGAGTAAATAATTCGTAACGCTAACACCAATAAATATTCTTCTACACTAGGAAATGGGTGGTTAACTCTTTTTGTGAACGGTGTAGGATAGGCCGCCGACCGCACGCTGCGACACAACCGGCCGCTCTAAGGGCTCACGAGCCATAAATAAGATATGCTCTACCGTTCCAATTTGATATCGAATATTCTATGAGGGTGCATCTCGCATTCTGAGCTCGATTGAACGCGGAATTATGTTGGTAAGCCGAGCGCTAATTATAACGCGGTAACAATAATATAATAATAATATAGGTCAAGTAACATTCGTCCCTGTAGTTCCGGAATTAGAATAGGTTCACGGCATGTCGTGTAAAGCGACCCTTTTATTCGCCTTACACGACATGCCGTGTCGATGGCTGGCCGCCTGGTCTTGCGCGTGGAAAGACTTGCGAAAGTGTGGGAGCTTAAACCGTTCAGCCAAGCGACCCGGGAAGGACGGTGTTATATGACGGTCGCAAAGTCCAGAGGATGCGACGGCCCAGCCACTCATCTTCGTTGAACCCGATGATTCGCAGCGCCGAAGCTGGCCACGGAGGGATTTTAGTGCAGTACAAATCCCACATAACCTGGCGTTGCTCCTACAAAGTCGCGTACCATTCGAAGGTTTTCTCTTGAGAGTAAAACAAAGGCCAAGTAACATTATTATAAAGCAGCACTAACATTATTTTCAGGTGTTAACTCTCATTGGCGGCGATGAAGCAAGTTCCTTACTCGTATTTATTAGCAACAGTAAGTTGAAAATTCCAAAGATCCGAGCGATTGGCGACGAATGTTTACTACTTTCACACTAGAGTAGGTTTGTTACGTGTTTGTCGCACGTGAGAATTGATTGCGGAATGTCGGGTGTCGCCGGGAGCGAGTCGCGCCGCTGTGATTGAAATGTTGTTTCATCGACGACAGATACGTATCGGTGGGGTGTTTGCATGTTTAATGCTGGAGACCACGACACGACTCAACTTTTACTTAGTCGGTGATAAGTTTCTGTAAGTATAGTTTTAATAAAACTATGCGGATATAAGTAAAACTTTTTAGTAGGATTTTTTAACAGTAGTACATACATATATACGTTTACATTATATGTAATTTCGGCTTATATAACGGAGTTGTTTTAGTATGATAGTATTTGATTAAAATGTAGTCGTCGTCGTACACAGTACGACCGATAACGATCATGGAGACTAAACGCCTCCTTATAGTGCGAGAATGTGAAGATGTTTGCCACCATTACATAGCAAATGCGAACATTAGGGATAAGCGTGAGTTGCGCGGTATGAGCCGCGATTAAGGCTTCATTGCTGCAATCTGTTGGTGGAACTTTAACGACAACTTTTAATTGCGTCGGTAGCTACGTAGGTGGCGTCGCTCTTAACTATTTTCGCAGAACTAGCAAAGTTTGGAGTGGTATCTTATTTAACTCGTTGTTGTTGAATGTACGTAGCGCGCTTTTTTAAGTTATTTTTCTCTAAGTTCATTTGTGAAGAAAATTTAACTAGAAATGAGATGTTTGAATGTGCTCGCAGATCATAAGTAAGCTTTATATTTTCTTATTAGCCTAATTATATTATTAATGCGAAAGTTTATGAAAGAGTGTGCATGGCTGTTACTCTTTCTCACAAACATTAATGGTCAGATTTCGCTAAAAGTTAGGATACGCCTAGTTTATGACCTGGATTTGACGACCAACATGGTGGATCGGTTACCACAAAGGTCTGACGCGCAATGGTTCCCGGGTTTGATTCCCGGTCAGACAGGTATCTGAATGATGAGTTTAGATTCGTGTTCTGGATCTGGGTGATTGTGTATTCGTCTTGTGTGTGTCCATGGTATCCACGATACAGGAAAAAATCCTAGTGTGGGGCTATGAGTGTAGAAAGCGTATTTTAAAGCGTATAGATTAACATATAGAGTACTTATTAGCGTGATAGACGTGACCGAAGTAGACGAAGCTGTGGGAACAATCTAATTTTAACAGAAGAATGTAAGGATCAAATTATATACCTACATCCACAACCAATTAGTCTAATCTACAATTTGTGTCCTTAGTTAGAAAATAACACTCGACTCACTGACTTGATGTAGATGAGTAGCAGAGAAATGTCAGTTTAAACCTACTTGTTTTGTTTGACTAAATTATATTCAGAGTTTTTATATTCAGAGATATTCGTCACCTACTTAGGACTTTTCATCTCTGTGATGTTTTGTTATCAAATTGCTGAAATGTTGAATAAGAAATAAGGTCTGAATAGCGAAATGAACCAGAAATTAGCTCGGGAACGACTTGACTGTTCAGATGCAAAGCGTCAGCCGCGGGGCGTACAAATGTGGGTATTTTCCGTGACGTGGTGGCAGCCGCGCACGAGATGAAGGCAGCTCGACGCGCGACGTAACTCTCTAATTTATCTAAACAAAAAACGTATACTCAACGTATTTCATGAATATTTTACAAAAATTGCTTTTAGTGTTTTTTTTTATAATAGACTGAGTATCTAAATACCATGATGACCATGATCATGATTTTAATTAACTTTTATAAACTGTTACAATCCACATCAAACCATTATTGGCCCACTGCTGGGCACGGGTCTTCTCCCAGAATGAGAAACTTTAGGCCATAGTCCACCGCGCTGGCCAAGTGCGAATTGGTGGACGTTACTGTTTCACTAGACAATGATAATTGACAAAGTGTGAGTCAAACCTTAACACGAAAAGTTCCATTCCACCGAGTTTTCATCACTTCTCTGATAAAATTATTTTTAGTTTTTGCTATAATAATAGCTCTGAATGCAGATACATTGGATAATACCAAACTAAGTAAACTAAACTATTTCAATTATATAATAATGCTACTTATAATGTTTGCTAAATGATTTCAGGCGCCATATTTAAATATTATAGAACACAATGTTTCTTTGAAAACTGAATCGATTCAAATGATAAGTTATATGTTACAAGCCATGTCATATATTATGTACATAACAATATACATAAGTATGTATATAGATTTGAAAAACATTACTCTTCTTTTGACTTAGTAAAAAATAAGGATTTCGTTTAAACCCTCTAAAATAAACCCGTTATTTGGTACACACGTAAATGTTGTGTTATAAAAGTATTAAAAATCTTAATTTTCGTTTCACACGTAGCGTAATCACAAATGTTATTTATATGTAAAGCAGAGGAGTTTGTTACATACCGTGGATATATAAACGTGACACCAATTTCGGTGTAATTAATGTAGAAAGGTGGATTTGTAAACGACTGTCACTTATAGTTTGTAAAATATTCCAATTAATGAGAAACAATGTTTATTATAATTTTTTTTTTCAGACTGAAGTAGCAAACGAGCTTGCAGGCCACCTGATGATAAGTGGTCACTGCCGCCCATGGATATCTGTAATCAACTACATACAGAAAACGGGTTCCATCAGTAATCAATCACAGATGCGTTGCCACTACCGAGGTTGCCTCATGTGAAAATGTGCCGGAACCCACACCCTAGGTGTGGCGGTGGTACTTCTCCGGTCGAATTACACTGGTTCTACTACCTTGAAAATTATACTTTAGGTATTATAATTATATTTTAGGTATTATTGAAAATTGCCTTAAAAAGCCCTACTCCATATTTATCTCCAAATGTGTTACGACGTAGGATTATGCTCTACCATGCGATAACTACAATAAATCGATATTTACGATTTATTGCAGTATGGATGTTAACCACATATATTTTTTATCGTCCCATCTAGCATATTGCATATACGGATCTTATTGTAAATCTAATTCTTACCAACCATATATTTTGTAGTTGTCAAAGTCATTAAGAACATTATTACGGAAGCATTCTCCCGTTGGACCAAAAATCCCATGTAACTCCCAGGAGTAAGCGAAAACGAGAATATAACAAGCTGAATGAACGTCCTCACCTGAGTATTGGCGAGTGGCAGAATTAATGCCAAGTCCCCGAAGCAGGGCCGCGGCCCAGCGCCGGCCATTAACGGCGTAATTGAATGGTAAAACTGCCCACCGAGGCCTAATCTAGAACTGCCTAATTGATAATACAACTTTGAATTGGGTTATGCTAATTTAATTCATAGATACATACGTAAAAGTTGGAGAACGTTTATTAATTGCTGGTCTCAGAGCTGGTGAGTAAATATAAATGCGTCCTACACATATTAATAGTGCTGACCGTTTATACCTATGCCCGGGCTTATTGTAGTATGGATAGACCTTTTTTCTATAGTTTCTACGCATACAAAGAAGAGGCGAAGAGAATACAAGAGACGAAAAGATGGGGGGGGGGGGGCTAGTGCCAAGTACAATTCCAAAGTTATTATGATTATTATTTAAGATTTATTGTTCAAGCTGACGTATCTACCGCCAGACACAGTAAAATTTCATCACTATAATTATATTCGTTCATATAAGTTTATCATAGATGCCGAGCTATGCGCGATATTAAGTCACAACGCATCCATGATTCCTATGTATTCCGATCTCTGTTCTTGCCTCGCTGGAGGTGCGGCTGAAGGCTTAAAAACTAGAATGTCCGTTCCCGGGGCGCCGCTTTGCATGTTAATTCTGGTTCAATCTCCGTGCCGTTGAAGTAATGCTCTCAGTTTACACTAACAACGAAGCAGATGGAGTTACCGCTGTCCTACTTTACAAACATACTATTCAAGGGTACTTACATTCGAGCATACACTCCAAAGGTATTTAAAGTGTAACCGTACATTTTAGAAACTATATAAACACACTTCACATCTTCTCACGCACTTTACGGCAACGCGTCGTAATTGTTCTCTCGCTCTCTTGCTTTCAAAATAATAATACTAGACGATCCGCATGGCGTAGCGATTACAATAACCGTCTGACACGCACTGGGTTCGAATTTCGATCCCCGGACAGACAGGTACCTATATGATGAATTTAGATTGATGTTCTAGGTCTGGGTGTTCGTGTATTCGTCTTTGTGTGTTTTTACGACACCTACGACCCGCGAGAAAATCCATATCCAAAGCAAAAAAATAGTGAGGAGCTATAAGTGTAGAAAGCGTTATTATTAAAAAAAAATTTTAAACAAAAAATACAACCGACTTCCATGCCACATAAAAGTAAAAAATAATTTAAATACATGTTGGTTTAGAGCAAACACAGTTCTTAGTACATAGTCCCGAAATCGGCGCTCACCATATTTTGCTGGATCATGACGAAACTACATGTATCTTATATGAGCGCCGACTTCGGGACTATGTACTAAGAACTGTGTTTGCTCTAAACCAACATGTATTTAAATTATTTTTTACTTTTATGTGGCATGGAAGTCGGTTGTATTTTTTGTTTAAAATTTTTTTTTTCACGCTTTTCAGTCACGATAAAATCAGTTATGGCTGTTGCTAGTCGTCCGCTAACCGGATGAATAAAATTAATTATTCGTCCGATTTTCGGATGAATAAAATTATGTGCTGACGTCATCATATAAAAATAGACTTCTTTGACACAACCGGTCGGGGGCGCTACCGCGCCCCCTCCCTTAGATTCTGAATTGGAAAAATCTGTTCGAACCTAACCTAACCGAATAAAACAACTTTTTCTGAGTAAACATTTATTTAAAGAATAGACCTATAATTATCAATATTTAAAGTAGAAAAAGTAATATAAACCTTATAACTAAGAGTATAATTCAACTGATACTGATAAAAATAACCCATCCAATTTAAAAAGGTTGGTGGTACTCTTGCATCTTTCAGGTAATTGTATTCAAAGTGGAATTTTTGATCATAATTATATCCTCTCCGAAACTCATTGTTGGTATTGTGAACAACAACATTATGTATACGTAAGCACAATATGGCCGATGCCTACGGTTTAAACTTGAAGGACCCCAGCATTATCAGGGTTGAGGAGTTGAAGGTCAAAATTATCATGTCATATCTTTGCTTAGTAATCTCATTACATATACGTAAGCACCATATGGCCGATGCTTATGGTTTAAACTTGCAGTACCCTGCATCATCAGGGTTGAGGAGTTGAAGGTCAATTTTCTTATCATACGTCTTTGCTTTGTAAATATATTACATATCCATAAGTATCAAATGGCCAACGCCTATGGTTTAAGCCTGAAGTACCCCTGCATCATCAGGGCCGAAGAGTTGAAGGTCAAAATTATCATGTCATATCTTTTCTATGTAATCTCATCGCATGCACGTAAGCAACAGATCCCCAACTTCTATGGCTTGGGCTTGCAGTACCCTGCATCATCAGGGTTGAGGAGTTGAAGGTCAACTTTTTTATCATACGTCTTCGCTTTGTAAATATATTACATACCCATAAGCATCAAATGGCCAACGCCTATAGTTTAAGCCTGAAGTACCCCTGCATCATCAGAGTTGAGGAGTTGAAGGTCAAATTTTTCATCTTATATCTTTGCTTAGTAATCTTATCAGATATACGTAGCGATCATGTAGCTAACGCCTATAGTTTAAGCTTGAAGCACCCCAGCATCATCAGGATTGAGGAGTTGAAGGTCCAATTTTCCACCGTATACAACCATTTTTCTAATGTTTTACCTTACATTTTTTTAAATATCATTTTGAATGCGTAAGATTGAAATAGCTAAGTTTTATGGCTTAGGCATTCAATACCCCTGCATCATCAGGATTGAGGAGTTGAAGGTCCAATTTTTCGTCGTATACCTATGCTTAGCAATGTTATTACAAATCCGTGAGCAACAAATGTCTAACGTTTATGGTTTAAGCCTGCAGTACCCCTGCATCATCAGGGTTGAGGAGTTGAAGGTCAAATTTGTCATCGTACATCTTTGCCTTGCTATCTTATTATATATCCGTAAGCACTAAATGGCCATCACCTACGGCTTGGGCTTACAGCACCCTGCATCATCAGGGTTGAGGAGTTGAAGGTCATTTTTTTTATAATATGTCTTTGCTTAGTATTGTTATAACATACCCATAAGCACCAAATAGTCAACCCCAATGGTTTAGGCTTGAGGCACCCCTGCATCATCAGGATTGAGGAGTTGAAGGTCAAATTTTTCATCACATGTCTCTGCTTAGTAGTCTTGTTACATATATGTAAGCACCAAATAGCTAATGTTATAGTTTAGGATAGCTGTAATCCTGCATCATCAGGATCGAAGAGTTGAAGGTCAAATTTTTCGTCAACCTATATAAGCATAGATATATAATACATATTCCAAGTTTCATAAGAATCGATTCGGCAGAAGCCGAGTTATCTCAAATTATCTAAAAAACTTGAGGAGTGGTGGTGGTTTCCACCCCATAACTCAAAGAGTTAAGCATCACAGCATACCCATGTCCAAGAGAAAAAGTTGCGTGACGAAATTTCCTATCAAATGAAAGAAAGAAAATGGAAATCGGTTTATAAACACCCAAGTTATTCAAGATTATAAGAATCCGACATTTTCCAATTTTCCGGGAAAACCGCCGGAAGGTTTTCATTTTCCTCAATATGGGACTGCCTGTGAAACTAGCCGCATACAATGTAGTATGAATCGTGTCGGTAGGTCGACGATTTCTAGCCATTTCGCCCGAACATACATAAAAAAAAAAAAAAAAAAAAAAAAAAAAAAAAAAATATACGTGACGAATAGATAACCTCTTTCCTTTGGGAAGTCGGTTAAAAAAATAACAACGTTCACAAACTTTTATTCTAGTTGAAAATCAAAATAATATAGTAGGTATACAATAATGTGGCTCCCAACAGGCGAGTTAAAATTAAAATTAAATATTTACTATGAAACGATGGAAAATATAAACATATAGGAAAACTAGCAGACCCGACCACGCGTTGCTGTGGTTAAAGAAATGTTACTTAAATAAATTTTAAATTGTTTTATTTCGTATTTGTAAGAAATTAATATACTACAAAGTTGTTAGTAGATAACATGTAACATATAAACTTATAAATAGGGTAAGAAGGGCAGATGGTATTAAATTTTCAACAATGACATTTATATTTTTTTATTAAAGAAATTGACATTCAATTTAATTCAGCACTTCTCGGTGTACAATATCTGTCTTTATTTATTTAAATTAAAGTGTCGAACAATGAAGCACTATTATTAAAAAGCAGGAATAGTTTTGTTGTTCTCTTGTTCACTATACTAACTTTTAATATTGTTCACTGTACTATACTTCAGTATATGTAACACGTAGCCGTGATAACTCCAAAAATTGAAAAACCAAGAATATCGAGATTTAACTGTATTGCGATCACCACAACATAAAAACCCACGTTAGTTTGTCTTTCCTAAAATATGTACATCGACAAACAAAAACAAAATAGGTTAGGTAGCGCCACCTAACGGTCACATCAGTACTAATTTAAATGTAATTTGCGTTCAAAAATACTTCATCAAAATAAATGTTTTCTATAAATAAAGAAAAATTGTTTGCAGTAAACTATGAATAAAAAATAACTATGTAATATTGAGTCAACTGTTCGATTTATATAATTTTACACTTTGTTTTTAGGGAAATGAATGTCAGGTGAACGCATCAATATTATTTTAATCATATTACATGCATTGTTGCCGGTAATAAATTAAAATTGTATGGGTATGTTTATTTATTAATAAAATATTTTCCTTAATCTCTTAAATTGCTTTTAAAATTATTTGTCAATTTTAGTTTAAGGAAATACGAAATTAAAATAAAAATCACTTCAAAAAAAAACTAACCGTTAACTAATCAATACCGTTTCAGTATTGATTTATCGATACATTCGGTTCATGTAGATGACCGTAACGTAAACAGCGCCATCTAATATCTCAGACTTATTACTATTTCGATTTGGCGGTAAGGTGGCGTATCATCGCAGAATATACTGAGATAGCTTTGTATTACTTTAGTAACTTTTAAGGATATATTTATATCTGGTTATAATATTAAATTTTCGCTCATATGAAACGTTTGCTCATATGAAATTTTACCAAAGCGCCATCAATACATTCGGTTCATGTAGATGACTGTATCGTAAAGAGCGCCATCTAATGTCTCATAAACATTATTTGACGATAAGGTTGCGTATCAACGCAGAATATACTGAGATGGCTATGTATTAGGTACTTTAGTAACCTTTGATCGACAATATTACTGATCGAAGTTAGTTATACTTATCTTTGGTCATGATATTAAATTGTAGCTTATGTGAAACGGTTGTAATTTTAACAAAGCGCCATTACTTACTTATTCAAGTTAACAGATAACATTACACCGCCATCTGTTATTAGGATTATATAAAGCTAACAGCTGAAGGTAAAAAAAATATTTGCAATTAAACCTATAAATTAAGATATAAGCTATCCTATCTTTCAAGTTGGATCAAAATACACATGTTGTGTAAATTTGATTATAATCGGTTCAGAGGTTTAAGAGTCCATTGCGGACAAATAAAGTGACACGTAATTTATATATATTAAGATAATTCCCTTAAGTTATTGTTATAACCATACATAATATGTAATCATTCGCGCATTGATCAACTATTGAATTTATGATGGAGGCCGAATCCTATGTGGTTCAACTGCGCAATCACTACCGCTGCACCAATTTCTGCCTAATAAAGTTAAGCGCTGTTTTCTTTTAGTTTAAGGGTGTAAAAATGGAGATATACTTTCCCTTTGCGTTACAACTTTGTTTTATGTTACACCACAAGACTAAGTTTAGGATAGACCTTAAGGCACATTAATGATCAACCTCAGGTAGGCCTGCAATCTTATCTGAGGTCACAGATGACCATTGACGACAGTTGTCACTTACCATGAAGACCACGCTCCTTCCTACTTTTCTATTACTAAATAAATAAATATTTAATTTAGTGTTTATTGAACGGAAATCAAACAGAGAAATATATAATATGCAGGCACAATTGCTGTAATATTTGTGTCTGTATAGTGTGTTTGTATGATATAATCATGTTTCGTGCAGCGGCAAGCGTCGCCCTCGCCCGCTGGGTGTAAGCTGCTTAGCGAATCTTCCTCTGGCATTATATTGTAATTGTACGCTTCGTGTTATCGTGTAATAATATTTTGTTCACTGAAGAGATTGCTTAAAATCATAATGAGATTATGCTATAATAATGCATTTAAGAAATTGTTAACATCTATTAAGAATAGATTATGGAATTAGAGGTATCCGTAAATTTTCTTCACGTTTTGAAAGTAGATAGATTACATGTCCTTTCATTTTAAATTTCAGAACAATTTCAAGATTCTTTGAAATGTATGGATAAATATTTTTATGCAGTAGGTATATTTTTTATATATTGAGACTGAAAATATAATTTTAGAGTGACATTTTTTATTACATTTCAAGCAACTTATACACAAGGAGCATTCGTTAAAAATAATGGCACCACCAAGTTGTTGAAAAGTTTTGCTAGAATACATTAAAGTTAAATGTACTTTTTACGAGTATAGTAGCGACGGGATACTGTTCAGCTTAGCCTAGAACAGAGAATTAGCTTGACATGAATGCGAGCCATAGCTAGACACCCGGCGCACCGGGGCCTACACCTAGATTGATTTAAAAAGTGCAATTTTTATTATACATTCGAATTACACTCCCTACGCTATTTATAATTATGTGTTTAATAACCACACCCTTCCAACAAAACTATATTTTGAACAATAAAGTAGATTTGTCCGTGCTACTTCTCATGGGACGGTAGTGCAATATTACATTTCGTAATAATCAAAATTTGCTTTTGATAATTTCTACATATCTAAATTAGTGATTCAGACTTCTGATTAAATGTGAAGTCTAATTTGGAATTCTGAACTAAAGTGACCCCTATGCACCATTATTCTTATCATTTGCAAGCTTTTATTAGCTTTGTACATTCATTTGAAATCCAATAATGTTTTATGTGGATATATGCGAGTGGTTACTAATTGAAAATGATTATATACTATTACTAGTTAGAATGACTTGTGTATTGCTTTTTCATCCACGCTTTACACCAAAAATGCATTAGAAATAACACACACACTTATAATTCATAGTTGACCAATAAAAAGAACAAACCGAATAGAATAGATTATCCAACACTATTAGGGTTCATTCACCATCACTCATGGATGTTATATAAAAAACATGGAGTTTGCTCAGCCAATTTTGATTGCATTTAATAAACGTTGGAAAATATTTCAGTGGAATTCCACGTACGAATTCCGATAATCCTCTTACTCTCGATTATATCGATAATATCCGTGAAATGGTGCAGCCTTCCTCCGGAAGCGTGCAGTCGCTCGTCCCTCTCATTTCAAGGAATTAAGAATTCTTTATTATGTTTATAATTTTATGTCGAGTCTTTTAGTTATTGAAATGTTTATAAAATTCTTTGTAGGTGGTAGAAACGGTGTAGTTCGCCCGGGGAAGTATAACCGCCTCACTTATTTCCAGCGTGAAGCATTCATTGCGTTTCGATGGAAGGGTGTGGTTGCCGGCACACTTTTATATGAGGCGACCATCTTAGTCCTCGGGAGTAGTAACACATCTGTAATTAACTTTAGATAAAACTTCATGTTATATATGAAGTTGCTTACCGATGTCCATGAGCGGCAGTGACCACTTACCATCAGGTGGACATGCAGTCCACCTCATTGCTCATTGCTCATTTGCTACTTCATTATTATAAAAAAAAACTGCGTACTGGCTAACTGACAAAAAATTCGTTACAAAATTATTTTTTTAAGAGTATTGGCCCAATTTATTTTGCAACAACATGCAAACTGCAACATGCAAAATAAATCGGGCCCATACTCTTAAAATATCAATTTATAACGAATTTTGTTTCTAAGAAAGTATCAAAATTCGTAAATTAAGGCTAAATAAGAAATTAATATCTGTATTTAAAATAAAACTTTAACATAAAATTGGTATTCATAACAATACATCATAACTCAAGCCACAGTTAAGTATAATCAAATTAAAATATGTATTTTAAGAATATAAATTTTTGACCTTCATATATTAAAACAAAAACTTGGAAAAATAATAATTGTCTGCAGCAAGATTAATATATCCATTAATCTAAATATATTCCATTTTCTAATATTTGTAATAGTGGACCTACTTACAATTTTTTTCGTTGTATTTAGTTTATTATTTGAAACCATTTATATTTTTTATTTTATATTTTCAATATAAGGTTCATTTCTCATAAGCGAAAGTAAATCTTTAGAGAGATTTAATCTAAGATCTCTAACAATAAAATTTAATGTACGTAAAATTTATCACGAGAATATTGAACATCAAAGTTCCTTTACACCGGCCAAGTTCCCTGCGGCCAGGGTGCACTCGACGTCCGTAATTCAAAGTCAACATGTTCAAGTTGCATTAATTTATGTGTAACTTGCTAAACTTGCGGCAACTTGCCCAAACCTATCCAACTTACCCAAATTCCCACTTAACTACCTGAGACGAGTTGAACGGTTTAACAATGAACTAAATCACGTCTGCTTAAGTTAGTGTAAGAAACGACCTTTAACAATTATAAAAGAGATTTAAGATAGAATAGGTTTCCTTAAAGGCAAATCCAAACATAAAAATCATAGGCCTCTACTCTTGTCCCTGTAGTTCCGGGATCAGAATAGGGCTACGGCATCCCCTGTCTGTCGTAAGAGGCAACTAAGAGGAGCTTCCGTGGTTGTGGGCGGCTAGAGTGGGAGCTGGAATCGTTTGGTCAGGCGATCCTGGGAAGGACGGCGATACGTGTGGTCGCATAGCGTCGTAAAGACTAGTCGGGGCGGTGGCTTTTTTTGCGGGGCGGGGCGGTGGGCCCAGCCGCCTATCTGGGAAGAGCCCAATAGGGCAATCCCGGAGTCCTTTTTGTAGCGCCGAGGACGGCCACACTCTTATATATGAATCTCACGATCCATGCAAACTTTATAATTTAAAACTAAGAACAATTTGCAGTGAATAACAACTATATGAAATAAAAAGCTCATGATCTGCTGTATACATGGTTAAACCCTCAAATCCGATTTAAAATCCGAATATAAAGCCAGTAAGAGTGCAAAACAGCACGAAGCTCTATAGTGTCACGACATACCGACAACAAACAAAGAAAATTTATCAAAGCATTGCTCATTGTAGGTTTCCGTACCCAAAGGGTAAAAACGGAAACCTATTACTGAGACTCCGCTGTCCGTCTGTCCGTCTGTCTGTCTATCACCAGACTGTATCTTGCGAACCATGATAGCTAGACTGTTGAAATTTTCACTTTGAAACTGTGATTTAGCCGTTTTTACAGATTTTAAAGATGGAACAACCAGTGTAGTTCGACCGGGGAGGTACCACCGCCACACCTATTTCTAACGTGAAGAAATAAAAAAAGAAAGAAAGAAAAGTTTATTCCAACTATTAATAGTACTACATGCTATTAACATTCATTACAATTGATACAGCTGGAAATGGGCACACTCAACATACGTCGCAGAGAACTGCGACCGTTGGTTTTCAGTGCAACCCAATGGTTCGCGGAGTTCGGACGGTGTACAGCCTTGAAGCATACATTGCGTTTCGTTAAAAGGGTGTGGTTGCCGGCACACTTTCACATGAGGCCATCCTAGTCCTCAGGAGTAGCAACGCATCTGTTATTGACTTGATACTTATACTTACTTATACCTATACTTCAGATAGAACCTATGTTCTATATGAAGTTGATTACAGATGCCTATGGGCGGCGGTGACCGCTTCCTATCAGATGGAACGAACGAGTTCGGCTCACACTTTGCCGGTATCATTAATCTAGTTTATTCTCAGTTAATACATTCTCGAACTCGTTCGACTTTGCGACATCTCTACAATCGACACATATCGCCAGGTTTATGATATGAGTTATACCATTAAAAATACGGTTAACCCGATTGCCTCTATTCACCTAAGATCTATAAGGATGAAAATATAATAATAAAGTCTATGACAAGAAAAGTGGACTGTACAAGTATCTTGTAGTTTGTGTGTCACAGATAAAAATATGTAGCGCGTTGAGCGCGGGAGGTCAAGATCCGGAGACGGCTCCATTAGTGCATTTTAATGAAGCGCTGCCACGTTTATTTTTCTTGTAACTAGTATATTTGTCACACTGCGTTACACAGAGATTGTTTTTTTAATTAGTTGCAGTTTATGTTATTGTAACTAATTATTGAAAATATTAAAAACCGTTTTTTATGCGATTGAAGTAGCAAACGAGCATGCAGTCCACCTGATGACAAGTGGTCACTATCGCCCGTCGATATTTGTAAGCTCCTTCATATAGAACATGGGTTCTATCTGAAGTTAAGTCATAGATGCGTTGCTACTCCCGAAGACTAAAATGGTTGTAAGAAATTCAAAAACTGCTTCACGCCAGATATAAGTGTGGTAGTGCATCCTCGGTAAAACTACAATGATTTTACAGCCTGGAAAAATTCTAATCACTACCAAGATACGAAATAAACAGTTTTTCCCTCTCACTTGTAACTAATATAAAACATGTTAAAGAAATAAAAGGATATGGTACATAGAACTAGGCTGTACTTTTATATTGTAGTGCACACATACACCGGGATATCCTCTGTCATGTTTCAGTGGAATTTTCATTTTAGGTACCTGCAGCCGCGCGTTTGACTGGTTTTTTGTAGTCTGCACTATCAAATAATTTAGCCTGCGGACTCATATCTGGTAGAATTTATATACGCGTAGTGGTCTGTTTTTATTTTAGAAAAAAATGCTCTATGTTCCTGACTCTTCACGCAAAATAAAACTCTGCCTTTGAAATATTTCCAGTTTTTCGTATTTCCTTACGTACGGAGATGTATGATCGATATCATTGTACCTTCATGATGAATGATAGCGATTTGAAGGCCAGGGTGGGTTATCAGGCAGATCCTCATTAATATTAACGTGGGCATGAGAACATCGTTTGAGAAAATACATAGCGATTTCGGTATAAGTTGTGATGAGTCAGCAAATTAAGTAGTCGCTTGAACCCTCTTTAAAACTAATTATTGTACGAGCGAGGGACAATCAGGGTTTAGAGTGGTTTGCAAAGCAAATATGTATCAGGGACATTATAGAGTTTCTTGACCGTAGCCGAAACTATCAGATATTCTAGATAATAATGTATGCAAAACCATAATCGAATTGGATAAAGGGGTTTCCAAATAATTTCGCATAGGCACGTACTCTAAATAATACACGTTATAAATGGTTTTATTTTGGACGTGATCTTTTAACTAAAACTATCAAAAAACAAAATCATGATAATTCCGTAATCGTATCTGAAATCGGTACAATAGTTGTTACAAATTTAAATTGCAAATTTCATTTCCATAACATTAGTAATGAACCTTCTTATCACGGGGTAGAAAATGGAATGCTGACCTATTATGGATTATTTTTACATGTTGAAAAAATAGGTTCATACAGAATAACCTAATTACAGCAAGGTGAAACGTGAGTGCTCTAGAAGTAACATAAGGCGTTCTTGCTAAGTCTTTTGGTACAGAAATGTCTTTATTACCGATCTTAATATTTTTACCTGTGTGAGATTGTTTTTATATTGATCTTAAATGATTCTATATACTCTTATATTTTTTTATATCTGATTGAATTAGCAAACAAGCTTGCAGTATACGTGGTCACTGCCGCCTATACACATCTGTAAGCAACTTCATATAAAACATAGATTCTATCTAAAGTCAATCAGAGGTTCGTTGCTACTCCCGAGAAATAAGATGGTTGCCTACTATAAAAGTGTACCGGGACACCTTCCTATCAAAACACAAGTAATGCTTCACGTTAGAAATAGGTGCGTAGTTCGACCAGGTGCTCGAACCACGACGGGATCTCCACCTTGTCGTGGTGAGGGGGCTCAGTAACCGTGGCTTGGACCACCATGTTGAAGCCAAGAGGGATCCCAGGGAAGGGACGCTCCAAGTGGGCTTGGCGGTAGGCCCGCACTGGATGCGTCCGAGGGGGCTGCGGAGAACAGAGTTTTCTGGCCTCTGCAGCCAGGAGGGGTCGCAAGAGGAGGGGTGTCTCGGTGTGTTGTTGCCGTGCACCCTGTCTCCTGCGACCGAACGGAGGCGCACCGTCTGTTGCGTTGACGGTGGGGCCGGAGAGGAAGAGGAGATGCGGTGTGTCGTTGCCGTCCTCCCTGTGTTCTGCGGCCGTTTGGTGGTTTGCGGCGGAACTAAAGATCGTGTCCGCTGCGAGGTGTGGGAGGTCGATGCCTGCAGGGTGTGGCTGTCGCGGGTGTCCGCTTGCCCATGCTCCCGGCCCCTGGGTGGCGGTCTCGGGGTTGGTCCATCGCCCTGCGGATGTGGGCCTTGGAGGTAAGGCGCGCCTTTGTGTTTTTTGGCGCGCCTTGCTGTTGGGGGGAGCGCTGTGCTCAATATGGAGGGGCAGCGGGAGCGGCCAGGCACCGGCGGGTTCGCGAATTACTGCGAATGCATGTATGTGTTCCCGCCGTACGGTGCGAGGAGAAAACACAGTGGGGGTTTAGCCGGTAAGAGGCCGGTATGAGAACATAACCCAGCTGCTTCCCCGGGCGGCTGGGAATCCACGAGGATTACCCACTATAAAATAAAAAAAAAGGTACTTGAACTACACTGTTTCTACCACCTGGCCAAAATAAATGAGTACATTAGATAAGTATTGTTTATTGCTTTTATGAGTATTAAAAAGTATCAAAAAAATATTGAGAGATTGTTTGAATATTTTACTCGATACTTAATAAAAACCTGATTTAGCTCCATTTGATTCAATCTAAAACCATTTGAGCGAATTCTAAACGCGCCTGAGGGGTGACGCTGAGTAATAAAAATAAATAATCGTTGCCTAGTTATAGGCGATATAATACTCGATATAATGCTTTTTATTGACGAAACAAGATCGCTATGTTTTTATTATTATTCAGAATGTTGTAAGGTATAACTTTACATATTATTTTAATATCTTATTACACAACGTTACAATGAAATAATATAAATATTTTTATAGAATAGCAATTTGGATATAATTACTATTTAAAAACTTTAGTGAAACAAAATATTACACATTTCACAACGCATGAACTTCATAAATTTGTCATAAATATAATAACATAGAATATTTTACATATTGTATTTTAACGGTATAGCAGCGCATAACATTTAGCTTAGAATTTGTATGATATTCGAGCATTTCCTTGGCCAGAAAGTAATTTCGCGCGTGTGCGAGTCCGCTAGTCGCTAATATACCAATATCCCGAGAAGGCGCTGAGAACTCGTTATTACGGCCACCGACCTCGACAAGGTAATATCACCAGTTGTGACGCAATATCCTAATCTATGTTTGGGCACGTTTGCACGCCATTTGTACGCCCATTTACGCCATTTACTGTTACAGACATAGTTCTATTACGGACCTAAGCAAGTTTTGCACTGTTGTCCTAGTCTGGTCGGTAATTAGGATATACTAACATTTATATATAGATATATTATCTTGTGAAAGTATCAGGGTAAAACTGCTTATAAGAAATATGATTTATTTAATAAGAGCGAAATACTCGTCAAAGTCCATAATGAGTCTAATTGCTCTGATGATGAGGAGCCGCGCCTCTTAAAACGTTATTCATCCAATTGTTAGTAGAACCAATTGGTAGACTTTAAGGTGGTAGAATCAGTGTAGCTCGACCGGGGAAGTACCACCGCCACACCTATTTCTAGCGTGAAGCATTTCTTGCGTTTCGATAGAAAGGTTTGCTTGCCGGCACACTTTCACATGAAGCTACCTTCATAGTCCTCGGGAGTAGCAACGCATCTGTGATTGAATTTAGATGGAACCCATGTTCTGTATGTAGTTGATTACAGATGTCCATGGGTGTGACCACTTACCATCAGGTAGACTGTATGCTCGTTTGCTACTTCAGTCAGTTAAAAAGAAATGTTTTGTGAATAGCCAGAAGTTTTTGAAGAGCTGCTTTCGAATGATATATGAGTATCCAATTATACCCGAGACAACGACGTGCTTCCGGAAGCAGTTTTGCTTTCAACTGTACAGTTGGAATATAACATTAAGCTGCAAACTAGTTTTTTTTATACTTAGGCCAAACGATAAGGCAGATGGGCCACCTGATAGAAAGCAGTCACCGTCGCCTATGGATATTTGCAACACCAGGGTAGTTACCAATGCATCGCCGGCTGTGGAGACGAGCTCTTTTTACACCTTTCTTGAAGAGCCCTATATCATAGCGCTCCGGGAATACCTCAGGAGGAAGCTAATTCCATATCTTGCACGTCCGCGGCAGGAAGGAGCGCGCAAACTAAACCGTGGAGGACCGCCACGAGTCCAGTTGATGCAGAACTTCATCAGTGGGCGAGTGGTGCGGTGAAGGAAAAGTGATGTGGGCACCAGATCAAACAGTTCCTCGGAACTTGTTAGTTACTTGTGTTTCATATCAATATGGTAGCTCAGACCAACATATGCTAAAAGGGTTGGATTCTTTGATTGCTAATTAAAGGTCACGAATGCAATCACCACTTGAAATCAGATGGGTTAGTTACCATTGAAGTTCAACCAAATAGTAACAGATACAATTTCGTGAGTTAGTCTTGTGCCTAGAAAGGTCGTAATTACTTTTCTAATTTGACTTAGTGGTACTAATTTATTGCGGAATAAATGGGACAAGCGAGGTTTGTTTTATTCATTGCGAGTCGCTCCACACTTTAATTAAACGCTGTTATACGTCCAGAAAACAAAAACCAGCTTTTTCATAATATTGCGTATTCTTCCGCCGTCTTGAGTGATGCCTACACGAGTCTGTTGATTGAGTATCGGATCTATTCTTTTCCCTTTTATTTGACGCCGGGGACAATGATTTTATTATGTTCACGAACAATGCATGGGAATTGCCGCAACTTGCTTCCTTACAGTGACATGAAGAACGATCATAAACGATTAAATACGTGTATCATCGACACCGTGTAATTTCAAAGATATTTATATTAGTGTTAATGCATTTTACTTACAATTCTCGGCTTAGTAAATATACATACAGACAATATGCAGCAGTAAGTGTATGTAATGTACAACGTCATTTATTTGGTGCACACTAGAAAAAGAACATTATAAATTTTGACGAAAATATAGTTAAATAATATCAGACTCCGTAATTACGGTATCTCAATATGGTATTCAGCCGGCGTGTTGAACTTTAAGCGAAGTAAATAGGTGCAGGCCATCTGCTGGTTTAAAATCAGGACACGCGTCCCCTAATGTAGGTGAAGGTGAGCCGGGGAGCTCGAGCCGCTACCTGGTCACTTGGTTTTAACACATATACTTAAGGCACACTCATATTAAGCTACTTTTTTCACACACTGCATATTTTTCTAAAATGATGTGCGTTTTAAAAATTAATTATCACACACCTTAAAGTTCTTTTAAAAAGTTCTCAAAGGTTGGTGGACCCATTTGCGTGTTGATCTAAGGCTTAAAACTCCCATTCTGAGAGAAGATCCGTGCCGATTAGTGGGGCGATAATGGGTTGACGACGAAATACTCGTAATCCGTTTTGGATCAAAATAGCCAAAGGATTCTCTTCACTCTCTTTTATTTTATTACTGACTTCAAACACCGGTAGTGTGGCGAATATCCTCGCGGACGGTGAATTCGGTAAACATCGCCTCAAAGCGACTGGGCGCTGGCAATTTTCAATTACAAATGAAATAGGTAACAGTCAAAGCGAGTTCTCGCTGTTTTTTATTTTCACTGGGTTTCTTTATATTTTTTTCATGTAAATGGTTTGCAATGACGTTTGGACATATATGAATCATTGAAATAAAATAATGTGCACAAAATACTAAATCGGTCCAGGGTAGTGACTGTGCTGCACAAAGGGTCCTAGGGTACATTCTCCTCGTATCGACTCAGGATTTCTATTTTATTATGACTGGGAAATTTGTCTCTCTTTTATGGCAATCGTATGTGTCGCTAGAGAAGGTCTCTAAAACATTACATTAAATTCCCCCAGCCGGCAATGCAGCTGTGAAAGAAGGTTTGACCTCGGGAGAGAGTTGCAGCGGATCAGTAGTAAGGAAGTATAGGTATAGTGTAAGTCTGAACAAATTCTTATTCTTAGCCTTTAGATGTTTGAATATTATGTTATGTTTGATAATTGCTCCGGGTTATCTCATTTACATAGGGGAATCTTAAGTTTAATGGCCCGTGTATACAACATTTAACTCTAGTACACTAAGACTGTGTGATTTATTTTCCTTCGGGAGCCGTTATATGAATATCTTAGTTAAGGGCATTAACGTACGCTCTTAGGTAGACTTTAAGTTATTCGTAAATAAGGTAAAACTCATCTCTTTTCTGAATACTTAGGGCAGTCCATGAGTTTTCATTTTTATTTCTGTTTGTCTATTAGGTGGTAGAACCAGTGTAGTTCGCCCGGGAAAATACCACCACCACACCTATTTCTAGCGTGAAGCAGTTTTTGCGTTTCGATGGAAGGGTGTGGTTGCCGGCACACTTTTATATGAGGCACCATCTTAGTACCAGATAGAACTCCTATAATTTTCTATATGAAGTTGCTTACAGATGTACATGGGCGGCAGTGACCACTTATCATCAGGTGGACTGCATGCTCGTTGCTACTTCAATCCTATAAAAAAAAGGCTACAATGGACTGCCCCACGTATAACACAGAATCATCGCTACTTCAGTGTAAATATGTATCAATGGCATCACATACACAGAAACTATGAATGTTTGTTTTAGCACACTTCATAAACTAGAACACTGAAAAATTTTATATATCACAACCCAACAATTTTTTTTATGTTAAGAGTTGAAAATTTTCCTCTGTCTGTTACCAGGTGGAAGAACCAGTGTAGTTTGATCGGAGTTCGACCACCGCCACACTTATTTGTAGCGTAATACAGCTCTCGTGTTTCAGTGGAAGGGTGTGGTTGCCAGCTCACTTTTACATGAGGCGACTATCGTAGTAGTTATTAGGAGTAGCAACGTGTTTGTAATATTCCTAAGATAGAACACTATTCTATACGAAGTTGCTTACAAATGACCATGGGTGGCAGCGACAACTTACCAGGTCAACTGCACGCTTCTTTGCTACTTGACGCGTGGCAGAGTGGTTACCATATCGGTCTGACGTGCAATGGGCCCCGGGTTCGATTCCCGGCCAGACAAGTATCTGAATGATGAGTTTGAATTCATATTCTGAGTCTGGGTGTTTGTGTATTCGTCTTATGTGTGTCCATGGTAACCACTACACAGGAGAAAATCCTAGTTTGGGGCTATAAGTGTAGAACGCGTGTTTTTACTTCAATCAAATTAAAATAGACAATTTTGTATTAAAACAACTTTGGTAAGTAAAAAAACTTAGCAAGTAGGATAAGATTTTTTTTAAGATGCGACCAACTTCTGCGATTACGTTAACACATAAGTATACACAATTTAATACGGTCTAGTTTTGTATGTATAATGTGTCAATGACAAACATGTAATTAATGTACCTACACGAGTAATCTCACAAATATACATATGATGTAACTAGAACCTATCCGAAACGATTATCTAAGGTATTTAGTTAGTGTTCCCTTGTTACAGGGATATACCGATTACGCTTAAATGTATTTTATTCCAAATTATATTACAATACTAGCTCTTACCCGCGGCTTCGCCAGCACGGTCAAAGGGAATTAACATTAGCATTTGGTAGCGTGATTCAGAACTTGCCAATTAATTTTACTGATGCCATCTATTAACAACGTCTGGAACTACTAAATATGTATCAACTAATAAAACATCGATATTCTCATGGGAATGAGAGAGCGCGTTAAAAAGTAGCCTACGACACTCTCCGCCCTCCTATCTCCCAGCATATAAACCATATCATATAATAGCTATGTGGCGACGTGAAAGGGGAACAAACAAACACACTTTCACATTTATAATATTAGTATAGATATGTATAATACGTCATGATATTCCATTTTTAAATTTTCGGTGTATGTGGCATAGCAGTAGCAAGCATGTTACAGATCTTCACTAGTTCTTGGCGGAGAGCCATAAGGTACGAGTATCTTTAGTGAGTGGGTTATAACATTTAGTTGTGCTGAAAATACTCAATATATGGCATGCGTACATTGGGTGAGAGTCTTATGGCGTCAAATGTTTAATTGATGCCATGTACATATGTTTATCTTTTTCTTTAACATTTATTTATCTATTTACCATTTGTTTATCATTAATATCATTATCTTTGAACAAATTTTATTGCAAAAGTATTTTTACACTCCGACCATTCATAATTTAATGTACTATAAGAAACCAGAAGAATAAAGATGTTATTTATGGAAGCAAGAAATATTAATAAACGTGGCCGGTGGGATTCAGCGCGGATTACAAAGGGAAGTTTCCTTCGAATAATAAATATTATTTCAAGCCTGACGTCGCAAAGCTTTCAGCTGCGGCGGCCGCGGCACTGCCTTGGAACGGGGGGTATTTACACATCTAATAATGGAATAGAAGGTCATTCACACAAATCAGTAAGTGCCTGGTGTCTACGCCACCTTTCCTTCCTCGTATTCCTAGCCAAAGTATACCGCTACGAGTCCAGTTTTGTGAATGGAATCTCTCATCGACATCAGATGGACTTATGACAGTCTACCGTTTTACATACACTTGTCGTCAACCCATTATCGTCCCACTGCGGGGCACGGATCTTCTCTCGGAATAAGAGAATTATAGGCCATAGTCCACCGCGCTGGCCAAGTGCGAATTGGTGGACACTTATTTGTTTTCAATATGACGGGAGGCGCTATGAACTTTCATTTAAGGTATTATCGGAACGATAAAATGTGAGCTCTTCTGTAAAACTGGCGATGCGACGCATAAACGTTAAAATATCTAAAGTTGGGGATGATTACTTTTCGTCAGGTAGCCTTCTTGCCTGCCATCGTTAGGTTAACGTGTATCAAAAATTGTCATTATAATGCAAATATAAATGTATATTTTACATAAAAGCGCTACATTTCCCGCTGTGTGATGAGCGTAATGACACCGGTGCCGGAGCGTGCGCCGCGTGAAATATAGCATTTCGCGCGGTATCGGTGGCAAGGAGGGCGTGGGGAGGCAACGCGATAACACTGATATGGGGAATATTTCGTCGCGCCACCGACACCACAACAATATTTTGTAACATAAACAATTAACATTGTAAGCTTGGGTATCTCTTGCAATGTGCTCTATGCTGACACCAACAGCCTTTAAATAAGGGAATTTTGTATACGTATATGTAACCAAATTCGTAGGTAGACCCTGATTAAAAATATATTGAAATCCTTAGCTGAACAATTTTTTTTTTTTTGTAATTGAATCTGGCGATAAGGTAGACGGGCTACCTGATGAAAACTAGTCGCCGTCGCCTATCGCACCAGAGGAGTTGCCAATGAATCGCCCGCTTTGAAGGAGAGCTCTTTTCGCACATTTTTTTGAAGAGCCCCTTGTCAAAACGCTCCGGAAATACCTCAGGAAGAAGTTTTAAGAATTAGTAACGCGATTTTTAGATTTTAAAATCTACGGTATGTTAATCCCCTCATTAATGTATTTTGGGTATCTGTATTAAAATTGAAAAAAGATTAGCAATGTAATCTTGTTAAATCTAATAATAATATTTTTAACGATAACAATTAACGAGTAAAATCGGTTTAATTGTTCGTTTGTTACATTTATTCTCCTGATCCACCGCCTTTCACAAAGAACAGCTAAGTAATGACACTTCCTCGCCGCTGTATTCTCTCCGGTGTTTATTACCTCGGAGGCTCTGTTCAGTCTCTTGCAACACCGCTCTGCTGTAATAAGGGATATTGCGCGCCATTGTCACGAGTTGCACTGTTTGAAGATGTTTTCACTAATTGAAAGCTTTGGACTAATAGTTATACCTAAGTTTAGTTCTTCTTTTTCAGAATTTCATAATTTTCAAATCTAAATTTGGAAATTAATTCTCTCTTACCCGTTTTCTTATTATTTGTTCCTTATAAACATTCAATAACTAAAATTTTGTCCTAGCTTCCAACCTTGTACAATAAAACACCATGTTACGGTTCATTGTTTATGTTTCTTTTGAGTTTTCTTTAACTATTTTATAATCATACTACATAAAATTTAGTAGCGAGTTAGCTGACACTTTGGATTAACATATAGGCTACTTTTTAGTGCGAAAAATATCTTATTCCCACGGGACAATCGATACGTCGAATTTGTTAACGCGGGCGAAGCTTCGGGGTTCACCTAGTATTTAATATAAACGCGTTAACATAAACACGTCCTATAAAAGTTTAACGTAGCGTTTGTTAGGTCTTAAAAACAATAAAGAGATAACGTTAAGTGAATTCAAGAACATTACGTTGCACGAACAAACTGTCGCTAGTTTTTATACATTTACAAACAACGTTCGAAGTTCATTTGGAATTCAATGAATGTTTTGTGAAGTCGTTCAACTCTGTACATAAAGACGTTTGTCGACCCCAAAAACACCACCTTCCTCACGCGACGCTTATATGTAGCTACACTTTGATCCGTTAATACTTAACATGCTACTACTACAAAATACTTTTTATGCTGTTTTGAATAATTGTATTATCCTTAATTCAATAATTAGCTTGCAAAAGTGTGATTTGTAGGGAGAAGTGTGAGACGATAACCCTTATATACTGGTGAATAAGTTCCATACCTAAAATTTCATATCAAATTTCGTTAATAAATATTTTTTTATAATCATTCATAGCCCTATACTAGGATTTTCTAGGATACTAGGACTTGTGTCGTGGGTACCATGGACACACTTAGACGAATACACATATTCTCATTCATACTCAGAACATAAATCTTTATTCATCAATCAGATATCTGCCTGGCTCGAATCGGATGTGGTCATCGGTTCGTCACGCGAGTCAAGTTAATCTCGTCAGTCGCTCACTGCTGGCCACAGGTCTTCTCTCAGAATGAGAAAGTTTAGGCCATAGTCCACCGCGCCGGCCAAGTCCGAATTGGTGGACTTCACACACCTACGAGAACTTTTTTTTATTAAGAACTCTCGGGTGTGTAGGTTTCTTTTTTATATCACCGAAAAGCTGTATAAAAGTTTCTAGAAGTATTTGAACCTCGGACTTCCCGATCGAGAGGGCAAGTTTTAACCGTTAGGCTATCACTCTTACGGTCAACTTAATAAACAAACAAACATATTTCCGAAAATACTTGAGCGTATTTGCAGTATACATGTTATAGTGTTTTTCACCGGATGTATCTCAAACTGATTTAATATTGCTTTCATTAAAAGAGGAAATGTCGAAAATTCGCTTGTAGAGGAAGCAGTGGATCGGAACGCAATTTGTGATATTGAACGTTCCCCCCGGGGAGACGCGTTTTGCACAGCACTTGCAATTCCATTCAGCGTCATTTATTAATGATTTGTTATAATTATTTTATGTATACGGTTCATGAAATTTGTAATATTTTAATGAACATGTGATAAATTGCCGAAAAATTATATTTATGCTCCATTTATGTAGTCTGCATGACCATAAAACCTGGAGAAGTATTATGTAGTCGGATTCTTTAACTAAATTCAAAGCAGTTTTTTTTTGTGAATCAAAGTGTGATATATTAAGTGAACCGATGTAACTGTAGCTTGTTTGAAGCGTGTAACTGTGTAAAAATGTGATGTTTCGAAAGTTTGGTGGTTTGTTTGCTATTTGGGGCGGATCTGGAGAAATGGTCTGGAAAATGGACTATAGGTATATATATTTTTTACTCCTTTTGTACTTACTCGTATATGCGTCTAGCGGGGACGCTCTGTCTCCCTAAGTTTAGTCTAATTAATTTTTTCTGTCTCTGTATGTACCAACCTATGTTTAATATTTTACATATCTATTTTGTGTTGTGTTTTAGGCTGTGAAATAAATGTTTTTTCCATTTATCTATCTAATTATGCTATTCCTAAGTCCACAAGTTTATTTTATAATATTAATATTATAAATTCGAAAGTTTGTAAGGATCCGAGAGTTCGTAAGGAGTACCCAAAACCTACCAGCCGAATTTCGCTACAATTCAGCACACTCATGATTTACTTTAAAATAGGGTACCATTACCGTAATAGTCGTAACCGAAGCTGATGAAGCCGTAGAAATAACCCAGTGTATTATAAATAATGATCGAACATCAACAACATCAACCGCTTTATAATGTATTTTACTAGTAAGGTAATGTGACGCAACATTGAATTTTTCCACTTAAGAATATTTTAAGGGAAATGATGTAATTTAACCGTTTTTATTTTAGTAAGAATAATTGTAAGAATGCGTTAGTACATTATGATTTAGAAGGCTACTCGGGCGGTAAGACGTGGCACATACGGCTCTCCGCAGTAATATATCATTAGAAGCAGTCCCAATTAAAACTCGCTTGACATGAAATTATAATTTTCGCCCCAAATCATTCTGTTTTAATTGAACTGGCCGAACTAAAATCTTTCGTTTGATCTACTGTATCAATTAGTACTATTATCTCAATGAGTCCTTTTTTCTTAAATTCAAACACTTTTTGAATATAAGGTAAAATAGGTGGAAGTCCTTTATTATTTCTTCGATGTACAAATTAATTACAAATTAAATACAAATTAAAATTTTATTTCTGTCTTTTAAATATTAGCTAGAAGTAAAAATGTTGTAAAATATGATTTACCTAAATCTATTATCGCCACGGGACTCCCAACAATTTGATTCCGTCTCTATACCTGCGACATTAGAGCCGATATGTTTAGGGACGATAGCAAGAGACCCGATGGTATCACTTTGGCGTGGAGTATAGGATGACCCCTGGTATGGGACGCCACTTGTATCGACACGTTAGTCCCATCTCACATGACCAACACCACCCCAGCGTTGAGGCTGCAGCCGACCATACCCAGATTTTGAAACGCCGCAAATATAGTAATATATTAGACATTTTTTTATTTGAGGCGCTTGCAATAGAGACCATGGGTCATCTGACATGAAAGAAATCATGTCAGATATTTCGACCAGACTTGCAGCTTCCGGAGACCAAAAAGCTGGCGGCTACTTTGCACAACGTTTAAGTCCCGTTGTACAGTAAGGTAATGCCGCCAGTGTTTTGGGAACCATGCCTCACACGGCCATTTCAGATGGTTTATTTTATTTGTTATTTTAAGTTTTTTTTTGCATATTAATAATTAAATTAATCTACCTTTTTGCAAGAACATAATATTTTAAACTTCATCGTTAATCTGTTATACTCATAAATATATAAATAAATATCGAATGACTGTTGAAAGATTCTATGGACAAATGTTATAAACCACTCGAGCGATTTCCATGAAGATCGTAATTTAATTTGCGTGGTGCAGCGCCGTGCTCTAGGAAACACACAATTTCCTAAGATTGCCGGGGCTCAGGTCTTACTCAATGCAAACAACTTTAGTTAGAACCCAATTGGCTTTCTTTCTTCCCTTTGCACTTTTTTCGATTTTTGTAAGTAATGAAAAAAGTTTTAACTATACTTATAGTACATATATTATATCTTGTATAACGACTATCATATTATATATAGGCTATAAAAAGCAAGCGAGCAATATTTTTACAGGTGGTAGAACCAGTGTAGGTCGACCGGGGAAGTACCACCGCCACACCTAATTCCAGCGTGAAGCATTTCTTGCGTTTCGATGGAAGGGTGTGGTTGCCGGCACACTTTTGTATGAGGCGACCATCATAGTCCTCAAGAGTAGCAACGCATCTGTGATAGATAGAACCCATGGTATGTATGAAGTTGCTCACAGATGTCTATGGGCGGCAGTGGCCACTTACCATCAGGTAGACCGCATGCTCGTCTGTTGCTACTTCAATCAGATAAAAAAAAATGTAAGCAATTTTAAGAAGATTGGCAATCACTTGCCCTGTTAATTTGAGAGTAAATTGAATGAAAATTCAATAATAAGAACAATATTAATCATTTTAAACCAAAGTTTTATGGTTTAATATTTTAATACGATACATTTGAATGAATAAATTTACGTAAAATAATGATTGTATTAATTTCACACAATTAACATACAGTACAAACCTGTAAATCGTAATCATTTGCCCGCTTACTGATTTTCCAAATAAATACTTTATTTGGAAAATAATAATTTGTAAAGAACTCATTACATTTAAATCGTATAACTATTATGTCTATGTATATTTATTAATATATTGATGTACAAAAGAGTACTACACTTTGTTTCATATCGTAGTTGACATCTTAAAGTACTGAATTAAAAATTTCAAATACCAAGTTTACCCTGAAGCCTTATTAGTTAATAGTAAACTTAAAACTTAACTTCAAAGTAAAACCTAAGCTTATCGTCGAGAAGTTGGCCTCGTTTGTAGTTAATAATTACTATCAAAGTACTAACAAAGTGCAAAATATTTGAGTAGACCGAGTTATCAGAGGGATGCTATAGAGGCTTACATGTTTTAATTTTGTAATTTTTAATAAGAACATATTAAAATACTCTGCACTAGCTTTAGGAACTACTACCAAAGGTCATGATAAACTCCGGCCACATCCACCGCGGTAAAAATAAATCCTATATGGAAATTCGGTCACAAACTGTATGTGCGCGTATTAAGCAAAACCCAACCGGTAGTTTATTAGGTGAAAGAGTGACAAACACACATACGTCCTCCAAAACTTTCACATTTATATCAATAAAATTCGTGTTTGAAATAAAGTTTCTTTGTGATATAGAAAACTACTTACTACATCGAACTAAAACTCAGTTTAAGCTGCAAACAGTTCTAACCGGCAGATGGTTTCAATACATCGCCTGTCGGAAACTTGTGTCCACCGGCTGGGGCCTTGCCTAATGATACCTCGACGGACCAATAGTGTTTCTAGGTTGCTCGCAGCGCTTTGTTGTGCTGTGGCGTAAACTTTTGCCGGCTGTCCTGACAAACTACAACTCTACTTTTTTGAAACTGTTCTACGTTCAGGTCTTCAAGAAAAAAGAAGTACTATTCGATAAAGTTAAAGAAAGATTAAAATCTATATTTACATCTTTATATTTATAAATACCTATAAATCGAATATTTCTTAAATACTACTAGGTTATTCTCCTGATTTTGTTTCGGCTACGTCTACCATGGTAATAATATCCAGCTCATAAACTATTTGTGCGCCAAATTTCAACGAAATCCGACTAGTATTTTTTATGTGAAAGTTTAACAGACTTTCGTATTAATAACATTTAAATGTACTGGCATTTTTTAATTGTTGCTATAATATAATTATTTTAATTATTCACCAAGATTAACACACATATCTTATTCCTGTAATTATGAATATTCAAAGTATACAATTGTATTTTAATTGGATTGAAATAGAAAACGAGCATGCAGTCAACCTGGTGGTAAGTATTACCGTCGCCTATGGATGTCTGTAAGAAACTTCGTATAGAACAAGGTTTCTATCTGAAATCAATTGCAGGCGCGCGACTAGGATGATCGCCTCATATAAATGTGAGCCGGCAACCACACGAAACAAGAATTCCTTCACGCTATAATTTATCGTCATCGCATCCACGCAAGTTTCGTAGCTATTGCTACGATTTACGTAGTTATTGCTACGATCTACGTAGCGCGAACGTAGCACGCGTACAAAAACGTAATGCTAATTAATAGCTATACTTAAGTGTCAAATATTCATATATAAGGTTGATTCCCTCCATTTTATTCGAGGCGCGGTAGGCGCTGTGCCGCTGAATAAGTAATAAGGAATGATGCTCTTCGCCCGCTTTTTCGACGTCTCTCGGCTAGCGCGGCTCTCGGTAATTCTTGGAATTTTTAGTGTATATTTAATGTAACCCTTCAAGTCAAAATATATTCATAAATTCACTCATAGTATCTCTTCTACTTTTCCTAAATATGGGCGTCACTGCCACACCTATAAATTGAAGCGAAAGTATACTCACTTCTGGCTAGTCTAATGATAGTCCGCGCGTACAAAGTTAAACAGTTATATCTAGTTATATCTATAACTATTAAGTTACCAAAATAAGAGAGTGATTATTTTTAGGTGTGAACTTACTAACATATGAAATATATAAGAAGAAATAACAATAATGACTTAATTTCGTTTACTGTTCGGTAACGGTAAGATATTATTTATAGCAAGAAGAAAATCTTAATAAACGTGGCCGGCGGGCTTTGCCGCGGATTACAACGGAAGCTCTTTGTGTAATAATAAAAAATATGAAAATTTAATGGTTTACAAACAGCTCTGTCCGCAGTCCCTCGCGGGCGGATTGGCATATAACTAGTTGAATTGTTTACCACTACACTATTATACTTGTATTGCAATTAAACACCTATCAATACAATTTTTTTAAATGCTTTATACTTGTATGTAATATAAATTTTCTTATATAATTATACATAATAAATTGTTATTTAAATATAAAATTAATAATAATATTTAAATTAATAATTACTATTTAATTTATTATATTTCAAGTTCAATCTTATAGAAAAAAAAATATTCCAGATTTAAATGTTTATCTTAAAATACATGTAAACTAGATGACCAATTCAGATTTTTTTGAATATTGCATTCATCAGATATGTTATGTTTATATGTAAAAACAAGCCAAAGTGGCTACTGGCTGGACAAGTTACTCGAAGGACTGATAACCGACAAGTACCTAAACAAGATGTGTTCAGAACCCGAAAAACCAAACTAGCATGCAGTTCATCTAATGCTAAGTGGTCACTGCCGCTCATGGACATCTGTGATCCAACTCAAATAGGATCACATGCTTCTTCTTCTTACCGGAGGACAGCCATGGATGCATTGCTATACTTGAAGACTACATTGAAACGCCTCGGAAAAGCATGTGCCCCGCACCACGCCCTTTTAACCAGAATACAGTAACACATAATACTGCTGTAATTAAGCAGTAATTCCTGAGCTGCTGGCGTTTCCGAAGTTCAACCACAAAGATATCCACAATTTTTAAACAACTATAATAATACAATACAACTATACTAGACAATACACCCTCTTTTACGTGGGGGAAACCTTCTAAAAGTACCCGACGCCGTGGGAGTGACGCGGGTTATTTGGGATTCTTACTGAACTAAAACCCCAAAGAAAAAGGTGGCCGTCCTCAGCGCTGCGTGTGGGACTCCGGGATCTCCAACGGAACACAATCTAACTTCTCCGAGCGCGATGCCTATTTCAGGCTCGTCCCCGGTCAGCGTATACAATATACCCTACATATTAAAGTTATTATAAATATACATACATATATTGTTAACTCTTTTTGTCCCATTGCTGGGCTCGGGTCTTCTCTCGGAATGAGCGCGTATTTCGCGATTAGGTTTCCTCGCGAAATGCAGTCATAATGAATGTCTAATACGCACATAAATCAGCGGTGCGTGCCTGTGTTTGAACCTCGGGCCTACCGATTGAGAGGGCAAGTTTCAATCATTAGGCTATCACTGCTCTGTCACTATTATGTCTCATTTTAATTAACTGTAGTCTATTCGTAAATGTATAGAGCGATCCTTCTAATAATTTACTATATACTCTTTGTGAAGAATAACGGCACTATCCCCGCGGCTGTTTCTCTCGTGTCCATCGCTTAGCGGCCCTGTTACTCTATTACCGCACTCCAATTCCAAAGAATTATTGTGTTGTATTGTTGCAACTGCAACTGTATTGTGTCTGGGGAGTTTCTTCTCTAATTAAAAGTCTCTTACAAATCACCTCTCGTGTTGTGTTATTACTTTCTTTACTGCCCTAGATGTGACGATGAATGTGAGCGCGACTACAATAACTAGTGTATAATCGTCGAGGGAATTAAAAATGTAAACGTGGAATGTAGTGTGATACTTACAAATAGGATGGTCGTTATATAAATTGTAAACTTTTAGGAATATCATACACAGCTTTTTATTTTTCTTTTTTCTAGCTTGTTTTCTTTTATCACCTATTGTTGAATATCATCACTAGGTAATCCATAATTTTGTCCCTGTAGTTTCGGGACCAGAATAGGACTACGGTACTCTCTGCCTGTCGTAAGAGGCGACTAAAAGGGGCTTCCGGGATTGCGGGCGGGAAGAGTGGGTGCTTGTACCGTCCGGCCAAGCAACCCCGGGAAGGACGGCGGCACGTGTGGTTGCCTGCTGTTATAAAGACCAGAAGGTGCGGTGAGTAGTTCACGCCCACCAGGGAAGAGCCCGATGGGGCAACACTCTGAGGACACCGGCGGCGGTCAGTTGGAGTTCCCGGAGTCCTCTTCGCAGCGCCGAGGTAGGCCACCGGGGTGGTTTTAGTGCGGTAAGAATCCCACATAACCCGCGTCGCTCCCACGACGTCGGGTACTGTTTCCCCCTCAAAAACAAAAAAAGATACTCCATAATTTGTAAGAGAGCTCGTAAGTACTTAGATTATTTGACCGGAAGGAAAACGACTTACTGCAATAAAGCCTATTTAAACTGTTTAAAATTTGACGTGATAACTCATTAGTATTAGAATTTAGTGGCCAAACATAACCCCTCTGTGATCGATTTTACGCAGGACTCTTGGTCTATTAACAATGACTAATAGATCTGAAGCCACGTGGCTCACCCATAAAATATTTAAAAGAAACTAAAAAATATATCAACATAATGAACCAAAGAAGTGCAAACAGTCTTTTCCAAAATACTATATGGAAACCTCATTAAGTAGGGAAGCACAAATGCAATTTGGCTTTAAACGTACGCGAAGCATGTCCCGAACTATAAACACGGAGAGTTGCTTGTTAAAACTTGTCGGGAGCCGGGACGCTGCCGGCGGCAGGATTACAAATGAATACGCTTTTCACCCCACCACCGCACTACACGGAACAGTAGTTCAACTCTCTATAAAGCAGATTTTTAGAAAGTTTTGTTTTTGGTAAACGAAACTTTTAGGTGGGTTTGAGAAGTTAATACAACCTAGCTACAAATTCTTAGTTTTTGTTATACAGGTCATATTGCGTTCTTGGAAATTATTTTAGTGTCACTTTTATGAGAGTAAATAATATCTACGATTGATCATTGCATCTATAGGTACACTTGCTGCATCTATTATAGCCGTGTCAAGACGTTTCGCTATGGCGGAGAAGGGCCCGTAGCTGCGAGTATACAACAATTATTTTTACAATGTGGCAGAATCAGTATAATTCGACGGAGGAGATAGTACTGTCACACTAATTTATTACGTAGAGCATTACTTAGGTATCTTATCTTATCTGACTGAAATAGCAAACTAGCATGCAGTCCACCTGATGGTAAGTGGTCACTGCCTCCCATGGACATCTGTAATCAACTTCATACAGAACATGGGTTCCACCTGAAGTCAATCGAAGATGCGTTGCTACTTCTGAGGACTATGATGGTCATATGAAAGTGTAGGTTTCGCTAGAAGGGTGTGATTGCCGGCTCACTTTCAATTGAGTCAACTATCTCAGTTTTCGAGAGTAGCCACGAATCTGAGATTCAATTCAGATAGAACGAGTATTCTATATTAAATTGTTTGCAGATATCCATTAGCAGTGGTGACCACTTACCATCAGTTAAACTGCAAGCTCGTTTGCTACTTCAATGGATAAGAGTAAAGAACTGCTTTGCAATTGAAATACGCGTGGCAGTGATTGCTCCCCCGTCAAATTAAATTCGTTCTACCATTCTTATATTATTATCAAAGATAATATTTGTATTATAATTATTTAGTACCATATCATAAGACCATTATACCTTTGGCACCGTGTCGTATCGTGTTGTTGTGTTGAAGAAGTGCTCATCATTTAATTTTGCCGCATTTTACCAAAATTTATTAATATTCCAAGCGATTTGTCGAGTGTAGTACCATGTTGTCCCACTGTGTCGACAGCTCTGTGTCACGCGGCGTGACGAGCGCAGGTAAATCGTCTCCGGTCGTCGCCGTCATTACACGTCACGCTTTGATTGCGAACTTTTATAATTCGCTTGTGGAGCGAACGTACGAGGGCTGTGGAGAGGCTGTTTGACGCGAAACGTTTATGATTATTTTATCTCGGGAATTGTCGTTTTATAACTTAATGTGATAAAATAATACTTGTTTCATCTTTGTTTGAAAATTTGTTTTTTTTTTATCATTAATGAACTTCTTCGCAACCTAGAGAGAATTAATTTTAGCCTTAATTATAGCTTTTCGGTTACAGCACTTTACCATACAGTTTTAAAACGGGTAAATGAAAATGCCATGACTTTTAAAATCTATAAGAGTAGCCATCAATTAATACCTATAAAGTAAATAAAGAAATAGTAAGTAATTGTATTAAATAAAATACAAAAAGCATGGAAATATAATATTCCATAAATTAATTAATTAATTAATTCCATAAATGACAGTCCATAACGTTAACGATAAGTCAAGTAAAAGTAATTTGGATTGTGTCAAGGAATATTTTATGTGACGTAAACATCAGGTAAACATAATAAGATAATAAATGATTTCTATGCTCATACATCTTTCGTGGCGTGGGTGCCAGGCACATACAAGCACTGAAACTCAGAAAAAGCATCTAAATTTAGCATTCAGATAAATCTTTGGCCGGGAAGCGTACTCGAAACCCAGTGCATGTCTGAACGATACAGTAATCGCTCCGTTACTGTTCGTCAAAACATGAAGAAATAAAGTGAAATTAAGGACGTAATTAAGCCGGTCGCTAATACTCGTACCTGTAAACACACGGGCAAAACAAAAGGAAAATTTAAGGGACAATATTGTCATTACGCTTTACTTAGCAGCAACATACTCAAACAAAGCAAATGATCGCACTCAGCCGGCGGCCACCCGCTCCCCCCCCCACTCTCCGCACACATGTACGGATTATCACGTTCATATTTTATTGCGCTCATTCGCAGTGCTCGTAAAATTTTCATTTCACATATTACACTTCTCAACACGATTATAATCTAGTAATAACAAGTACTTATAATAAACGAGCTAGTAATTTATTACTTGTTTTGTTTTCATACAATTTCAGGAGATATAACAATGGAAGTACATATTGCTAACTATCCTAAACGTATAGTGCCACTCAGACTGTTTCATGAAGGTTTATGGAGAAAGAAAGCGATCAAGTGCGTGTCGGATCACAAACAACGGAGGGTTCCCAATTCCATAAAAACATTCATTTTATCAACGGGAAAAAATTGTTTGTGTTACATAGTATATTACGGTTTATTGTGCTTCATGGTAAGTCTTTGTAAAACAATCCGTAAATCAAAGTTTTAACCTTTTTATTTTTAGAATCACCGTTTATATCCGGTTATTTATAGGATTTTAATATACATAGATAAAAAATATATTTAATTATAGGCTTGTAGCATAACACTACTCAGGATTAGTAATTTTCGTATGGTATAATAAATTTAAGAGATTTACACCCTCAAATCTATCAGCCTTTTGAGGCCTATTGTTTGTCATAGGGAGGCCTTTTGAGGGGTTATTTGCCAATAGTGAATGCAGTTGGTGTTGACGTTATGAAGGACGACACTGTAACCCATTGCTTCTACGATATTGTTGGAAAAGGTGGCGTGGTGCTATTAAGATCAACGCCACACGGGGCGACTTATGTAGCGTTATCTCTTCTTTTATCCGATTGAAGTAGCAAACGAACATTCAGTTCATCTGGTGTTAATTAGTCACTACCGCCCATGGACGTCTATAAGCAACTTCATTCATTCATTCATGCAAAATAAAAATCATATCGAAACTCAATCACAGGTGCAGGACACCCACACCCTTCCACAGAAAAGCATGAAGTACATCAAGAAACTAAGACGACAACGAGAAATCTAGAAATAAGTGTAGCGGTGGTACCTCATCTCGAAGTTCTCCACGCAGTGGTGAGGATGGCCACCAGGGGTTTTGATGCGGCAGTGGTACCTCTTCGGTCAAATCACAATGGATCTACAACCTGGCAAACGGTGGCACCTAAATCTCTTATTTAATGCTGAATTGTGTGCATATTGCCAGTGAACGCCAGTCCGCGTCCGTTGCCTGTGTTGTAGAAACCAATCCATTAGTCACAAAAGACACTAAGCTAAAATGTATCCCAGAGCTTTAGCGCAGACATTAATTCAGTGCTTTATAAAAACTGGAAATAAATGAGGTGCGCTGAACCCGTCTGGCGTTTATCTGTTTAGAATCGGATGAGCCGATTCAGCAGAATAAATTAATTGATATTTCATATTTGTTATTGTTTCTGTTGATAAATAGATATTACAATGTTTTAATATTAAATAAGTCAGATGTTTAGACAGTTATTTGTTGCTCATATGAAAATAGTTTATTTTGACAAATCTACACATTATTTTATATATTTTCGGACATTATTAGACTTGTCAGTTAAACTTTCACTTTATGTTAAATTGCTGCACTTAAAAATCGTTTCATCATCATTATTTGGCCATAACAAATTCATTGGAACGATGTCAGCTATACAAAGCAATTACTTTACAGAATTTATAAACTGCACAACGTACGCATTAATATTAACTCTCCAAGTAATTTTTACCTCTAACCTGTATTGCTTTAATATTGTAATAATGTCTATCTGTCGCGGGCAGAAAGGACATTTACATAATTGCCGGGTCAAAGGTACAGCGGAACGGAACTGAACGGACCTTCTTTTTCATTCACAGCGCTTTGAGCGCGGCCGGACGACTCTTTTATGTCATTTTATGCAAAGTGCGCCGGCAGATCACAGGCTCTTCAGACTTCATCATACATATGAAATTTTACTATTCCGAGAATAGATTGGACGGATCTTAAATATTAATAAGTTTGTTTTAAAAATAAACCTGCAATGGTAACAACTACATTCAACACTTGAAAATGAACATAGACACAATTTTACAGTGATTTCTACAAATAGAAAACTGCATAAACTTGTTTTTAAGTAGTCCCTTATCCACGTGTTTTTAATTTTTTTTAACTACTGAAGACGAATCCTACCCGATGTTAATCAAAGATGGGTTGTTGCTCATGAAGAGTGAGTTGAAACAACTTCTACTTCTTCTTCTTTATATCTGTTTTGTGTTGTGTCTTAAGCTGTGAAATAAATGTTTTATCTATCTATCTATCTAACTTATATATTTTAGTCGATTACTTAAACACTTCAAACAAAAGGGCGACAGGTATACACTGTTATTATCGGAGTCAAACTGTGTAGAGTACGCAAAACTTTCACCATCCCCAGTAATAATTTGTTGTCACTTAAATAAGGACACGGAATTTAAAAGGATTGTTTATAATTGTAAATATAAACACAAGCCCCTCGGCATTTCTCGTTTCCCCGCGTAAATACCGCAAGTTAAAAATAAATGTCTTTATACAAGTACCTTATCCGGGTCTAATTAGGGAAATGTCCCGGATGTTGACGCCGGGAATGCGAAAATGTTATTAAGTTCTAATTTGTAATTTCGGGAATGATCCAAAACATAAAATTGGAGTTAATGAAATAAAAAGTGTGAAGATTTACAAATTTGGACTTGTAGCATTGATTTGTTTTCTCGTGCATATTTCATATCAAACGGCGAAGCAGAGTTGAGTGTTTGTTGCGACACTGTCACGTATATAGTGATCATTTCGATCAAGTTACATTAATTAATTGTACATTACCTGATGCGATCAGTGAAAAAAGTAATATATTTTTGTTTACAAAGCATTGAAATATTGGAATAGCTTGTTTTGAAATAACAATACAATAGTACGCGTCTCGTTATGTTAATGCTCGTAGCTCATTAAAATAACAATACCGTCGGGAGCATTTTTCAGCGGAAGTAATATTTAAGATTTATAATATTTGTTGCAACTGTGCAGCGATAGTCTGATGGTGTAAACTTGCCCTCTCGATCGGGAGGTCCGAGGTTCAACTCCTCAACCACTGATTTTTATAAAATTATGTGCTGTGTTTTAGAAATTAATTAACATTGCTTTACAGTGAAGGAAACATCATGAAGAAACCTAAACGCCTGAGAGTTCTTCAAAATAAAGTTCTCAGATGTGTGTGAAGTCCACCAATTCGCACCAGTCCACCAATTGGCCAGCGCGGTAGGCTATGGCCTGAAATTCTCTCACTCTGAGAGAAGACCCGCGCCCAGCAGTGGAACAATAATGAGATGACGACGTTGCAACTGAGACTAAAAGCGATCTGTTGTGCAAATGTGACGAGCGGGAAGTTCCACGAGATAATCATCGCATAAAACGTAAAACATTGCAGGAACTGCGCTCGGGAGTGCTTTGCGGGGAAGCCACTGCATGTTCTAAATATTCTTTCAATTTTTAACTGTGCGCAAAACTAGAATTTTATGTTTCATTTTTACGGTTTTTAAAAATAAGAGGCAGTGTGTTATTTTTTTATACTTTTAACAAGCGTGAATCCGATGATAAGTTATCACTACACGTTTGGGCAATTGTGACCACTATCTTCCTTCCATCCTTTTACAGATTACATTTAAAACCGATCATAAATGAGGTTTAAAGACATGTGTTTATCAAAAGAATACAGAATTCACTGACACTGACATTATAAATTTAACTATTAAACAAATAAAGGCATATTTACATTACATATCATTATATATTCTTATATGAATTGAGGGTACTTATATGAAATGATCAAAAATGCTTTGTAATTCTTAAGCCCAAATAAAGTTGCCTTATATATAAGTCAGCCCATATCCACACCCTTGAATACCGCCATAACCATTTTAAAATATAGGAATCCATATACGCCGAAAACAAGTTGATGTCGAATATTTCATCGCGTTCATTTGAATCTGGGGTTTAACTTAATGTTAATTATAAAACACTGGAAGAATTTATTGATAGACCGTTTTTATAAAACGGTCAATAAATATTTAGGTCAATAGTTGCTTTAAACAATATTGTAAAATCTAAATACGTTAATGAAAGTTTAATGGATTTCAGTTTTGATGTAGGTAATATTATGTTTATATATTAAACCATATACGTTTCCGTCATTAATTGAATGTCAAAATGTAGCGTATCCTGCCAAATATGCTTCTCGTACAGCCAAATATAAGGCAATTCATCCATCCATCCATCCATCAGCCTTTTGATGTCCACTGCTGAACATAGGCCTCCCCTAAATGGCGCCACTCCAACCGGTCCTGTGCCCTCTGAATCCAACGGTTTCCCGCTGTCTTCTTCAGGTCATCGGTCCATCTGGTAGGGGGGCGACCTGTACTCCTTTTGCCTAAACGTGGTCGCCACTCGAGGACCTTTCTTCCCCATCGGTTATCGGTCCTACGAGCGATGTGGCCGGCCCACTGCCACTTCAGCCTGCTAATTTTGAGAGCTATGTCTGTAAGCTTCGTTCGTCTACGGATTTCATCGTTGCGAATCATGTCTCGTAGCGAAATTCCGAGCATAACCCTCTCCATAGCACGCTGAGCGACCCTGAGCCTCCGAATGAGGCCTACCGTGAAGGACCACGTTTCGGCGCCGTAGGTCATCACTGGCAACACACATTGCTCGAATAATTTCGACTTCAGGCACTGAGGAATTTTGGACGAGAAGATACTACGTAATTTCCCGAACGCAGCCCAGCCGAGTTGGATTCTACGAGTGACCTCCCTCTCAAAGTTGGACTTACCCATCCGGATCGTTTGTCCCAGGTAAATGTACTCGTCGACAACTTCGAGAGGAGTGCCGTCAACAACTACCGGTACGGGTGTGACATGGACATTAGACATGATTTTCGTCTTGTCCATGTTCATCTTAAGACCCACCCGTTGTGAGGCACTGTTGAGGTCGCCTAGCATTGTGCTGAGGTCCGTCAGCGAATCTGCCAAGATGACTATATCATCGGCAAATCGAAGGTGCGTGACGTGTTCGCCATTGATGTTAATGCCAAGACCTTTCCACTCCATCAGCTTGAACAAATCTTCCAACGCAGCGGTGAACAGTTTCGGCGATATAACATCGCCTTGTCTGACTCCCCGCTGCAGTTGGATTGGATTTGTGCTTCTGTCGTGTACTCGGACTGACATGGTGGCGGCTGTGTATACACACTTCAGCACCTCGATGTACCTATAGTCGATCTGGCATCGCTGAAGGGACTCTAGCACCGCCCAGTGCTCGATAGAATCGAAGGCTTTCTCATAGTCCACATAAGCAACACATAACGGCAGATTATACTCCTCGGTCTTCTGTATAATCTGCCGCAGCGTGTGAATGTGGTCCATGGTGCTGTAGCCTTTTCGGAAACCGGCTTGTTCGGGAGGCTGGAAGTCGTCTAGCCTGCGCGCAATGCGGTTAGTGAGGACTCTCGAAAACAGCTTATACACGTGGCTCAGAAGCGCAATGGGCCTGTAGTTCTTCAAAAGAGTTTTGTCGCCCTTTTTGAAGAACAGCACCACTACGCTTCTGCTCCACGCTTCCGGGGTTGTCCCGCTAGTAATGACGGAATCGAACAACTTTTGGAGCGCCACTAGTACGGGTTTACCGCCAGCTTTTAGCAGCTCTGTTGTGATTCCGTCATCGCCCGGTGCCTTGTTGTTTTTCAGCTGTTTGAGAGCCTCTCTAATCTCGTACAGACTGACGTCCGGGAGGTCCTCAGTATAGTGTCGGGTCAGTTTGGCACGTTTGTCGTCCGCCTTGTTGCGGGCGGGAACTCGTGCGGAAGCATACAACTGTCCGTAGTATTTCTCAATTTCTCTCAGAACATCGGGGTTAGACGAAACCATGGTGCCCGATTCGGTCTTCAACCTCGTCAGCAGGCTCTGCCCAACGCACAGATCCCTGGCGAACACTCTCGAGCCCTGGTTTCGCTCAATAGCGTCTTTTACGCGATGGGTGTTATGAGCACGCCAATCGCGTCGCCTACTCTGAGAGATCTGTTTATTGAGCAGTCTGTATTTCGACATTGAGGTTGGAGACTGCACACATAGTTCTCGCCTCTCCCTCATAAGACCGAGAGTATGCTCTGAGAGAACTCGAGACCTACCACTGGAGTGGGTCTTAAAGTACTTAGACCCCACCTCGTGGACAGTTGTTACTACCTTGGTGTTAATTTCGTCCACAGAAACGCAAGAATCGAGACACGCGAAACGATTTCGTAGCTGAAGCTGAAACTCTTCGGAGCCCTGGATTTGGACAGGTGTTGGTCGGAGCGTAGACTTCATTAGGCGTGACCGTTCCAGCTTTACGTTGATATTTAATGTGCCTCTTACCATCCGGTGATCACTTCCGGTTTTCACCCTGTTGATCACAGAGACATCATTAAATATGTGCCGTTTGTCTGCCAAAATGAAGTCTATCTCGTTTTTAGATGAACCATCAGGACTTATCCAAGTCCACTTTCGCTGTGCCTTCTTCTTGAAGAAAGAGTTCATCATAAATAAGCCCTCCCTCTCCAAGAAGTTGGCAAGCAAGTGGCCTCGGTGGTTCCGTTGTCCAATTCCAAAGGGCCCCAGCCTCCGCTCGCCATCGTTCCGCGCGCCTGGTCTTGCGTTAAAATCCCCCATAACAACGGTAAAGTGGGTCTTTGAGGTATGTATGGCTCTACTTACGTCCTCATACATAACCTCGACCTCATCGTCTGGGTGTGTCGAAGTCGGCGCATATACCTGTATGACCTTCAGCGAATACCGTTTAGATATTCTGAGTATAAGGTACGCTACCCTTGACGACACACTGTCGACTGTTACCACGTTGTTGACGAGGGATTTGTGGACGAGGAACCCGACACCACCCTGAGACCGGTGGTCGCCCTCCCGGTGATAGAACAAGTTGCCCGATTTGAGGATTATCGTGTCCTCACCCTGTCTTCGGACTTCAGACAATCCCAAAACACTCCAGTTCAACTTGTCTATCTCTTCTTCCAGCTCCTGTATCTTCTCGTCGGTCCTCAGTGTCCTGGTGTTGTATGTTGCCAGGTGCAGAAGTCGTCGGTTGCGGTAGCCGGATCTCTGCCGGAGATTCTTAGCACCCCCTGCCCCGCCGTTACCTAGGCAATTATAAGCCAAATATAAGGCATTTTTTTACATTGATTACAAAAGTTAGCTCCAGTATCTGAGCTAACTTTTGTAATCAATGTAAAATAATAAAGCAATAAAAAAGATAATCAAAGAAAAAAGCCAAACCCACTAACTTTCTTGCTGGATCTTCTCAGTTGAAGTCGTGTTCCGAGCCGGTGGTAGTGTAAAAAAAAAATGTAACTGACAATAAGTGCACCCGTAGGCCTATGCAAAATAAAGACACTTCATTACATATATTAAACGATTAGTCTAAACGGACCAACTGACTTCATTTGAATAGGTAAGCCTAGATGTGCACTGTGAGTGTTCGGAAACTTTCTCAACAAACGGGAGAGCCAAGGCTTTTGTAGAGAGCACAATTACTGGTGTTATTACGTGGCTACGACTGAGTGCAGCTATATTGTACCTCCTAATTGTTCGGACCAAACGAAACATTCTAGCAACAAGATATTGTGTATTGAACAAAGAAAGAAACAGTCACTCCATTTAGTTTTAAAAATCAACTTTATAAAGGTCTATTTCTTTATCAAATAGTTGGTTATAAAATAGCCTCGTAATAGATAATTATTAGTAGGGAAAAACTTTAAACTTTATCTATTTGTACCTATGTTGTTTTTGGTTTTAATAAGTACTAAATTGACATCTTTTTAGTGCCCCCGCGGATTTACACAATAAATTTCGGCGTGATTTGTTTTTTATATTGGTTGGACAGTTTGACAGATTTATGAGGTATTAAAATTTCGTCCTCAGGGAGAGCTATATGTTTATGATCAACCTCACGTTGGCTACAGATATCCATTGGGAATAGTGGTTATGTAGTTCAAAGTGGGCAACATCTACTTTGCAGCTTTAAATAGAAATTTAAATCGGTCCACTTCTATCCAAATAATATCCAATTAATATAATCCAAACTGAAGTCGTACATCCTAACATAACAATTCCTTGACATTATTATGTAAGTCATGATCGGAACGGCGGATTTTTTCAAATTTCCATTATGAATCCATTTCTGGGAGGCTTTTAAGATTTCTCGCGGCGCACACCGATGTGGTCACGCGAATAATTTGTGAGGCTTGATCGAAGGTCAGATGTCGCTCGTGACGGAAATAACAACGCGCGCCGCGCCATTACAGTGGGATTACTGTCCAAGCGGGCGATACGCTATATAATAATGTTGAAGATAATTTCTTTTTATAAGTTCAAGTAGCAAACGAGCATGTAATCCACCTCGTGGCAAGAGGCGAATGCCGACCATGGGCATTGGTGAGTAATTTCATATAGAACTAAGGTTCTATCTAAAGTCACTCTCACATGCATTGCTACTCCCGAGAACTAAGATGGTCGTACTATAAATATGAGCTGGCAAATACACACTCTCATCGAACAGCAAGGATTGCTTCGTGCTAGAGTAGGGGTGGTAACTCCCGCGTAGAATCAAATCCGTTTCGCTAATTTTCAAATGTCTCTAAAGATGAATGAGAAACAAGTTCAAAAGGCAGACTTCAAATATGTTTGAGATTCCTTAAATGGAAACAGATCCACCCCGTAAAAGATACAAAACGTAGGAATCAAAAGTTCAGGACACAAAAATATCTGTGTTTACTAAAAACGAGTAAGGCTTAAAATCCGGGTACAAGATTTGCAACCGGAATACAAATGGATTGACTAGACTGGTTCTATAATAAACTTTAAATTTTTAAATGATGATCGCAGCCAAATGTTTCTAGACCATGCTGTAGACATTTTTCAGCGATTGTGTTTGAGACGTTAAGTTCTGTGATCAATAAAATAAACTTGACGAATTTTCATGTGGCTTTTAATCAAACCTACTTCAAAGGTTACTCAATCAAAACATCAATGAAAAGTAAACCATTTAAATATAGTCGTGTACTCTGCTACGTTGATCTGATGACAAATTTCGCGTCTCGAGAGACAAAGTTGTTGGAAGTGGCGACGGACGCCGGCTGCTAACTTAAATAAATAATGCACAAGTCCACAGAGACTCGGTATCGACACTCGCTCTCTGCGCTACAATCATTACACTTTTTAGGTATATCGCTGCTGTAGGTAGTGCCATCCAAAAAGTGTAAGGTTATGTAGAATATGTATTTGGTGTAATTCTTAATATGAATAGCATTATGCTGATTATATTTGATTAAATTGTACCAGGTTTATCTTTGATTTATATAAGTAAAGAGCTTCTGTTAGTTATTTATCTGATTATCTCTAGATTAAAATATGATCAAAAATAGTGCGTTAATTTAATCATATCTTGATTTTGAATAATTATTTCAAATTAGAAAAAAATATTGTACTTATATTATTCTCAAACGATTTCCAAGCGGGAAATCTTAAAAAAATACCCTTTAACTTTTTATACAAGATGATACCACAAAAATATTAGTGGGAAAGTAATAAATATAATAATGTTTGAATGGAAGAAATATCATATCAAAACGTATATGATTAAGTAATATACTAGATGAGCGTAGCAACTCAAACGTGAAAACTTAGTTGATATCGGCGGGCGGCGCTCTTGAGGTATATTAACTTCTATTTGCCAAGTCGCAGATTAGTTGACGGAGACACACTTAAGGCAGGTACTTACTGTACTGGATATTAGGAGAATAGTTATATGTATAAAACGGTTATAATGGTGACCGAAATGAAATTAAAATGTCGTCAACCCATTATCATCCCACTGCTGGGCACGGATCTTCTCCCAGACCGAGAGAGTTTTAGGCCATAGATCACCGCGCTGGCCAAGTGCGAATTGGTGACGAATTAAAGTATTGTCAGGATATTAAAATTTACTCTTAAATGATTTCTTAAGATATTTTTGCCACAAAAGAGTCAAATTGCACGACGTTCGATTTAAGTGGTTGATAACATCCATCAGACTTGTTTGTGAATATATTCGTAACAATTTATATCATAGTCTTATAGTCGCAACTAGAACTTCGTGTACGTAATTAATAAACGTGAATATTTAGAAGTCAGTACAACTTTCGTGGTGCATATTATACATGCGGCTTTGTAATACTTGTAAGGAACTCTTTTAATCATATGATCAGTTTCAACTAAGTCGTCAACGAGCGAAGCTGTAGTGTGTGTGATCAAACTTAGTCAGGTCAGCTGTTTACTAGCTTATGGTATCGGAAAGGGAGAAAATGCTAAACCCAGCTTAAGACGTATTCTTGAATGTCTCTAAAGATAAATGAGAAACAAGTTCAAAGCCAGACTTCAAATATCTTTGAGATTCCTTAAATGGAAACAGATCCATCACGTAAAAGATACAAAACGTTAGAATCAAAAGTTCAGGACACAAACATATCTGTGTTTACTAAAAACGAATAAGGCTTACAAGATTTGTAACCGGATTACAAATGGATTGACTTAACTGTTTCTACAATAAAATGTGTTTGTTATTAGCGAGTCAAATATGTGATCCGGTTACAATTTTTAAGAGAACTGTAGACTTTATTCATTGCTACACTATAAACTATCTCTATGTGAAATTTCGTTACAATCGGCCCAGCGACTTGTAAATGAAAATGTAACAGACATACAAATAAGAGTTACTTCCGCATTTGTAATGTTAGTATGACAGAATATAGAATGTATTGACGACCCGCGTGACGGACTGGTTACCATACCGGTGTGACGCACAATGGGCCCCGGATTCAATTCCCGGCCAGACCAGTATCTTTATGATGAGTTTAGATTCGTGTTCTGGGTCTGGGTGTTTGTGTATTCGTCTTGTGTGTGTCCGTAGTACACACAACACAGGAGAAAATCATTCTGTGGGGCTATGGGTGTAGAAAGCATGAAATTAATTATACTGAAATTAAAAGCTTTATGGATGTATGTGGGCATGGGCCACGAACCGGTCTTTGTCGGGAACCCCAAATTAACTGTTCCGGTACTTCGTTAGCCCGCGTTATGTGTTTTAGTCGAAACTTGCTCCCCGTAGCGGCTAGGAGACAAAGCTACGGAAATTGCGCTGCAATTTATACTAGGAATTATAACAGAAACCCCGCGGTTTAGTTGCATTTAGCTCGCAATCGGACTGCTGACATTTTGTGGGTTAAGTGCTTAGATATTATACTTCCTAACAAGTGTACAATGCGACTAATAACAACAAGAATAAATTCATACACAAAGTAACTGGGTAATATTACTACAGCATTATCTAGTGTATTTCCCCGTAGAATGTTTTTGCGTTATAAAATGCCAGTTGTTCACATTATAAGCGATCATCCAACTTTATTAGCGACACATAACTGTATCATAAATTGCGAGAAGTTTATTTCATAATAGTTATTTTTCACGAGGCCCAATTAGTATTTTGTCGTGCAAAGCGGCACTAAAGACAGCACAATTCCTGCAATTTATAGTGGTTCACGCCGCATTTCCTGGACGACTCCTCAGCTCGTCAACACGTTCTTACTGCAGTATGCTCTTAGAAGTAACATTTTTATTTATTACATTGCTTTTAAGAGACTTATATTTTATTCTTATTTAATGTTACGTAAAATATTTTAAGATCTTAATATCAGACTGAAGTTTAATTCGCAAACAAATATAAAAGAAGTTTAAAAAGAAATACATTACAAGAACTAGTTAAAAAGAAGTATAGTAGCACCGTAGAATATACGTGATGAAGTATAGAGAAAAAATATATCATGAGGAATATCTTACGACATTTATTAATTATGATAATTAATGATTGCAATTTAATCGTCTCTCTAAGTAAATATAACATAATACGTAAACATTAGATATTTTTAGTGCGTCATACATCCCAGATGAAACTTGTTCTTAGGCATTCTTTTACTAATTTCTGTGGCGTAACGGGATCGTCCGAATCCGAAAGGAAATTGGAGTCCCATGTCAAGCGAATTTTAATGGGAGTGGTACCTTATGATAAATGGCTTCGGAGTGCGCCAAAATTCCCATCCGCGCGGCGCGTCTCAACTTTGTAAATAACATTTAATTCTATAATTTATTTGTTTGCTGACAAAACTGTATTTCCTGTAATTGATATTGGATATTGGCGAGGCAAACATTAAAGGTTAAGTGTATGGAAATCTAACATTATGATAAACTTCCCTTTGATACTGAGATGTAATAATCTATTTTTATATCATTTAGTTGGAAAAACGCTTTACGGTTCGACTTGGAAGTACCACAGATCCACATACGAGTACTTGTGTTCAATTAATGTAGTAGTGTTAAGCATGGCTGTATTCTGGTGTGAAAGATTTCATGAAAAAAAGACATACTTATTCATTCGGACTCTGTCTTTAGATTTATCAACGCATCTGTGACTAACGTTAAGACGAACGATATCTCTGGGCAGCACTTACCATCAGATGGACTGCATGCCCATATGCTACTTAAATTAATAAAAAAATCTAGTACATTTTTATTTGTAAGCAAGGGCACAAATTTCTTACAAAACTTAACTGCTTTCGAGTGTACCGTAATATATTATCAGTAGAAGTGCTAACTTCTTGACAAGTAATATTTCTCGGCAACAAATAACTTTCCGTTAGCCAGCACGCAATTTGTACAGTCGACACCAGCCGACATGTTGTCGATATGAGATGAAATAAACGTCGAAGGAATTACAGCAATAAGGAGCGAGGAACACTTGAGCCTCAAAAGAGGAGAGAGATTGAAGGAACTTACTTTTTTATTTCAGCGTTGGTTGTTCATATATTAGTTTTAATATATATCTATGGCGCTAATATAGAAGGACTTATAATGCGGGCCTTAGAGTGAAATATTCCAATTCACCAGTGTGAAAGCAGCCAAATGTAATCGTAGATATTCCAATATTATTCATATAGTAGTTGTAGAATGTTGTTCACCAATTCGCACTTGGCCAGCGCGGTGAACTATGGCCTAAACTCTCTCATTCTGAGAGAAGACTCGTGCCCAGCAGTGGGACAATAATGGGTTGACGAGAGAGAGTTATAGAATGGCTTTTCATTAAAAATATATTCTAGTCTCCGAGGGGTGGGAATAATATTGGATTTTATTAAATTCAGATCAATGTGAGACTACAATTGCGAGTATTCTCACAAAAAGCTCAAGACTCGAGCCTTTAGTGAAAAAATTATTAACATTATACATGGTCAAGTTTGTGAGGACGTGTGTTTGTAACTCGTTCACGCAAAAACTACCGGATTTCTTTGAAATTTGGACCATACTTTTTTGACCCAGATTACACGGACACTCACAACCGTCGAAGTCGTGAACGAACGGGTAGAGACGCGAATTGTAACGAATTACAAGAAAACTATTGTATTATTCATATTAATTTAATTTGTAATTTGTATTAGATGTTTGCGGTGATCTTAGCGTGCAATCTGTAATCTCTGCGGTGGCACTTGACGGTGTTAGGGTGACAACAATTCAGCTGCATGCTGCAAGGTGGCCCGACCGCTGCAATTCCGCGGTGGGTTTCACCAAATTCCCTAATCTGACGTAAATCTTATTAATATTGTAATCCAAAGTTTGTGACGATGTGTGTTTGTTTCTCATTCACTACTACTGGTCAGTTGTCGTTGAAATTTGGTACACAGATATGTAATTTATCCCGTTTTTTTGTTCTCGAGGGGAACGTTCAAACGTCACCCAACGCCGCGGGAGCGACATAGGTTTATGTCGGATTTCTATCGCACTAAGACCCCCTCGGTGGCCGTCCTCGGCGCTACAAAGAGGACTCTGAAATCTCCAAAGGAACGCAACCGGAATCCTCTGAGCGCGTTGCCCCATTGGGCTCCTCCCAGATGGGCGGCTAGGCCCACCGCTCTGTCTAGTCTTTACGACGGTATGCGTCATACATACCACCGTCCTTCGCGGGATCGCTTGGCTGGACGGTTCAAGCTCCCACTCTAGCCGCCCGCGGAAGCCTCTTTTAGTCACCTCTTACTACAAGCAGGGGATACCATAGCCCCATTCCATACCATTCCATACCATCCGATCCGGTGGTAGTGTAAGAAAAAAAATGTAACTGACAATTTGTAAGTGCCCCGTAGGCCTATACAAAATAAAGACATTTCATTTAATTTCATTCCATTCCGATCCCGGTACTACAGGGACGATACCCTAGATTAACATATAAGATACATGTAGGAAGCAAGCAAAACCGCGGGAATAACGTAGTATTAAATAAATATTCATCTGTCATTGAGTCTGCGTCACTGAAAATTCAATTTGAGTTTATGTTGATACACATTTCTTTAACAACTTCACTCGTAAGCCATTTTCATATAGGTAGGTGTTTTTTACTACACGATGCAAAAATCCCAATTATTTGATCATTAATAAGTGTCTGGTGAATAATTGAAACTATATGGTAAGTGATGCATGCAATCCCCAATTAAAATCGACAGACATCAATATTAACGCGAGGGATTTACATGGAACGGTGACACGAGTTGTTTAATCTCTGTAGCTACTTTACATATCAAGATTTAGCTATGTTTTTAAAAAGAGAAGTTTACTGAAATCGTAATAATTGAGGACATTTAACCAAATAGCTGTACTCAAAGCCAGCCATGCTTCCAAACGCTCGCTAAAGTCCTCCAATTCTCGGCTCGTTATTTCAAGATTACAATCGCGAGCGGCACGCTACATGTGCGAGCGGGAAGGGAACCATTACGTCCGCCACTACCACCGAGCACTCTCAAATATTCGTGTGAATTGTTTGAATTTAAAAATAAATTTTAATGCTTTAGTCGTTTGTTGTATGTCAAAATGTTTCAATAAAAGCATCGTTGCATATATAATTGACGGTCCGAGTGGCGTAGCGGTTGCCACACCGGTCTGACGCGCAATGGGTCCCGGCCAGACAGGTATCTGAATGATGAGTTTAGATTCATGTTCTGGGTCTGGGTGTTTGTGTATTCGTCTTATGTGTGTCCATGGTACCCACGACACAGGAGAAAATCCTAGTGTGGGGCTATGAGCGTAAAAAGCGTTTTTTTTTCTATAATTGTAGGAATGCCTCACATGTAATTGACATTCACATGATTTTTTTTCAGACGGCAAGCGTAAGGGTAAGCGTAAAGCGGTAAAGTGTTACCCTTATCTTTGTCTCTTGGTGTAAATAAATAAATTAATATTAATAACGGTTTTTTTCAGTACACACTATATTTATGACTTGTGACTAGTATTTGATAGATAGTACTTGATACATAATTATTCAATTCTAACTATGATGATTACATAGTTGTATAACGTTGATTACATAGAGCAGATAAGAAAGCGGGAATGGTCGTTTAACATTGAAGGGCAAAGCATCACTTTCCAGAACAAGTTTTAACTACCGCGCTGCGGCGCGACCGCGTGTTTACAACCCAGCTTGTTTCCGTTACGGACAAGTTGCATTTTGTTTGCATACCTACACAATCATTTTCAGGAATCGGAAAATATCTGCCCGAAAATAAATGCTCTGTTCATTAAATTCTCTTAAAACTTGGTAGCTAAATTAGCTAGGTAGCTATCATTGCAAAGTAACGTTTGAAAACAAGCAATTAACTTGAAATAGTGCAGTCTAAGCTATCTCTTCTTATATGAACTTTATCGCCTATAAATTGCTAATTCGGTGAGAACACTGCATATGTATACTTCTACTCCCAAAAATATTTTGGCATGTTTTCAAAAACAGGATTGATAAATGAGGTTGGAAATCTCGTTTATCAATCACGTACTCCATGTTGCATGTGGCTGCGACCCCACAACTCTCGCGACATATTTGTCGTCATATGCACTAAAATTTTATATACGTGGCAATACTGTACGAGTTTATTATGTTTCCTTAAATCAAGTATCTATTGTTCATGTTTCGCGTATCGTTTCAAAGTATATTTCAGGTTATGACCAAAAGTGTAGGTGGTAGAATCTGTGTAGTTCGACCGGGGAAGTACCACCACCACACTTATTTCCTGCGTGAAGCATTTCTTACGTTTCGATGGAAGGTTGCCGGCACATTTTTATATGAGGCGACTACACTTTTATATGATTGACTTCAGATAGGACCCGTGTTCTATATGAAGTCGCTTACAGATGTCCATGGGCGGTAGTGACCACTTACCATCAGGTGGACTGCATGCTCGTTTGCTACTTCCATCAGATAAAAAACAGAAAAAGTAACGTAGGTTGCAATATAATGAGTGAAAACAAGATCATGTTTGTTATCAGAAAACATAAGCCGTACTATGAGTAGTGCAAGTTTGTTTGGATGGTTCGGTACAACGCGTATCGACGTATCTTATCGCCTCCCTCCTCCCCCTCCCCGCCCCCACAAATTGCCATCCTTCACGCCATTCGCGATCCTGCACGAATATCATTACGTTCATCAAATGCGTTCTTGCTAAGTATATTTGCGCTGACTTGTGATATGAAAGTAAAATGACTTGTAAACGTTTTAGAGCGGAGATAATGGTTGTCGATCGGTGGTTTATTTTATGGAGTCGAAAGGTATGTAAAAATGACTTTCAACCTGTTAGACCATCTTTGATTTTAATGATAACCCAGCATAAAACATATGTACGTATACGTTGTTTCATAAATAACTAGTTTCTACTTTTAACTATGCCCGTGCTCTCTCCTCGCGGTATTCTTTGATAATAAATTCTTTTACACACCCTGTAGTATATTTTATGACTTTGATATTATTTTTAAAAAGTCCTGAAAAATTATAAGAGGGATGAAAACTTATAAAAGTCCGTTATGTACCTTTTTAAAATCTATATAGTTGGACAAAAATGTTAAAACCTTTTTTATATCTTTGTGACATGCGGAAGAAATAATAAGGGCTGCAATTATAAAACAAGGAAAATATTACTTTATTTTAATGTCTCTAACTTGATAATAATTCAAACCTCGGACCATTCAGAGGTCAAGTTTCAACCATATTATTATGGTAAATAATTTTGTCATTGAAACTTTAAAATGACTCGTATACACTACCACCCTATTTCAAAGCATATTCTCAGGTGGTAGAACCTGTATAGTTCGACTGGCGACGTCTCACCGCCACACCTATCTCTAGCAGGAAGCAGAATACCAGTTCTTGCGTTTCGATGGAAGGGTGTGGTTGCCAGCACACTTTTGTATGACCTTCTTAGTTCTCGGAAGTAGTAACGTGATTAACTTCAGATAGAATTTATATTTTGTATGAAATTGCTTACCATAGATATGCGGCGGCAATAACCACTTACCATCAGGTGGACTACATGCTCGTTTGCTAGTTTAATTAGATAAAAAATACAAACATAATTTAAGGAACTATAATAGAAGCAGTACAGTTAAAATTTAATGCAAACGATAATTGCATTTACTATTTTTAAGACGTCACAAAATATAATGCAAGAATGATTAATAGCGAGTTAATCAGAGCTGTTAGCGGTAATTGTCTCCGGAGGCTCTTAGCTCAGTCTGCAACGATACTGCGCCCTAGAAATAGCCCATTACAGTTTACGCCCCTCGCGGGACAGCGGGGCTTGCGGCCATTAACATAGCAATAAATATGCAAACTGCATCCTTGCTTCATTAGCCATGGAGCTATATACATTGAGATAGTGCTTTCTGCAATTACGTCTTGGAGATTCGAATTGGATTCTAATTGCCTGAAACCCTTAAGGGCTATATAACATAACATGCTTCATTACTTGTTGACGTATCTCTTTAGCGAATAAGGAATTTAAGAACCTATCTGACATCATCGTCAACCCATTATTGTCCCACTGCTGGACACGGGTCTTCTCTCGGAATAAGAGAGTTTTAGGCCATAGTCCACCGCGCTAGCCAAGTGCGAATAGGTGGACTATCTAACATAGTGGTACCTTTTTAAAATAAATTGAGTAGTCACGATAAGAAAACAACATTACAAAAATTGGTTGTAATTGTATATCAATTATTTACCATTTTTGTTACGAAATACGCCGAATTTATAGTTCAAACGATCAGTACATAATCAGTAAGTATAAAAAAACACGATTTCTACACTCATAGTCTCACAGTAGGTTGTTCTCTTGTATCGTGGGTACCATGGACACACACAAGATGAATACACAAACACCTAGACCCAGAACATGAATCTAAACTCATCATTCAGATACCTGTCTGGCCGGGAATCGAACCCGGGACCCATTGCACATCAGACGGGTATGGTAACCGCTCCGCCTCGCGGGTCGTCAACCTAAAAAAAACGCAGTTTCATGCCTTACTATGTACGAGTAACTATAAAATAAGAAGGTAGCTGACCCAATATTATCAGAGCCCCTTAAGCCATAAAGTCCGTTATTTAGTTTGATTGCTATTATCAGAGCGTTAATTGTAATGTGGCGTGTGGCATCGCGGGGTCAATAAACCAGCACCCACAGGCTCGGGAGTGCGTGGCCTGGGTACTCGTAACGAGTCTTGTAGACGCTGCGGGAACTTGCGGGTGCGCCTTCTCAAACGCTGCGCGCGCTTATTTTGCAACAAACAATAATATGGTTCCGTTTTGTATGATTAGTATTGTTTTCGGTTGTTATTTGAAATGACAGAATTTTAGAATTGTCGATAGAGTTCAAGTCCAAACGAATTTACTATATATGTAAATTCTAGGAATAGTAAGAAATAGTATCGGCTAATAAAAAAACATAGGTTTAACATAACCGTATGTATATGCAGTATATGTTTAACATGCACTGTAAATTTTCATAATCCTCGTATATTTTAACACACCTAAGTGGACGTTAATACCTACTATGGAACAATGTATAAAATTCAGTGAGATCGAGTTAATTGAAGCGTCTATTGTATTTTCGTCCTTAGGCCTTTATTTTGATGTACCATCATCTTTATCTATATTATCATAATTCGTTATGCAAATAAAAATAATATAAAATAGCTGTTGTATTTTTCCCATTGATTTATTACTTAATTATGTAACGCTATTTTAGGCGTGACCGATGTATGAAGTACGTCTTATTTAAATTAATGTAATACAAGTTGTTTTAGAATTTCTCGATCCCAAAACAAAGCAAAACCTTTTTATTTAAAGTTCGGCAACAGAGTAGTATAGGAATTTTTTATGGTATCGCTTTTCGGAGCGCACCGGTAGTGCTCGTAAAATCTAAAAGGAAAGGTCCACACACAAAATTTGACATCTCATTGTAAACGGAAAGCTCGCCGGCACTTTGTATGTAAAACCGAATGCTTTTACGTCTACGCGCCTTTGTTCTTTGGCTAAGTTTCATGAGCACTTGAAACCTTTTGGGATAAAGCCTATAGAATGTCACGCGGTGAAAAGGTTTTTGATCTCTATCACGTTTATTTGCCTACATGTTCGGTACTTTGCAACTTGGAACAAGTCCAAGGACGTTTTTACGCACTAGTTTAGTAGTGTAGTGAATGCTCCACAAATCTTGCTTACGCAAGTTGAATGCGAATGTACTGCTTGCTTCAATGAAAGCTGCTTTATGTAATGAACGTAAGTGAGCGTACAGTTTACCTAAATTTCATTGGGCATTACTTACACATCTTTGATTAGTCTTGACTAGGCACAAATTACGACAAAAGCTATAAATACGTCAGTAGCTTTGAATAACTTATGTCTGTCTTACATAATATCAATATTTGAGACTGAAATAAGAGAAGATAATATGGTTTGTCATAACCGAACATACAATTCCATTAAGTTCAATTCTTGTAAAAGTTGTGCTATTAAGAAGAACATTACCGAATGGCTTCATACATAGAGCGGCCTAACAACAGTCGGTGTTTGCTGCGAATCCGCGAACGCCCGCCACAGAAGTTTTTTAAGTACCGGCTCGTAATACAGCTATAGAATCGCGCTCAGAACCTCTTTAAGAACAATTTATTACGTTTTACGGCACAATTTGCAGCAAGAACTTTGGTTACGTCAACATTTTTACCGATAGGAGCCAGGATGCGGGTATTTTAATGGGATTGTACCTCCATTAGGCAAACTTCCACGCTACGCAAGCTATTTAGTACTAACGGTAGTATGTTTTATAAGGTACAGAAGAACATATATGAGCAAACGTTAATGTTGCATAGATATTTATATAGATCGTAAACGATCATAATAGTCGTGCATGTTATTTCATGGTGGCGGACGGAGTTGCAGATTAACTTTTATTAATTTAATGTAACTATAGAAATAAACAAGGACAGATACGCCTAGAATATTAACTTAATTAACATAAAATATTTAAGAATAAAATATTGCTCCGTTTTTTATTTACTCTCACTCTCGCTATGAAAATTTCAAATATTTAAAAGAGGAAAGCAGAAATCAATAATTTACATTATTATTACACAGTGTTTTAATTATCATTTTAGTGCAAAATAAACTTTTAACGCAGAGTAATACCATTAAGAGCAATAAAATCGATAGAATTATATTGAAGAGTGCGCAGCCGACTGCTTGTTAGGCGCCGCCGATGTTGGCATAGCTACTCGTACAACTTTTAACAAGCGAACCCATTCACTCATTCACTACTTAGTGCATATTTCTCACAGGTAAGGTGTTATCGAAATGTTACAGGACATATTTTCGACGTGGAACATCTAAATCGGCGTGTAAGACCATCTGGCGTGGCGACGTGTCACCACGGCATGCGTTGTCACGCTGAATTGAGTTGAATTGAACTCTCGCAATTGAAAATTAATGAAAAAAATGAATTTTGGTTTTTCTTAAATGAAATGAAATGTTTAACGAGCGAACAGTATTTTTTTGTATGTGAAAATTAGACACATAAAGCTGTAGCATCACAAAAAATACAAAGTGAGAAAGATTCGTGTCGCTTGAAATACTTATGGTTTAATTTTAGTGAGTATTATTTATTCTGTGAGTTCAAATAAATTTATTCTTTGAACATATACAATGTTTCAAAAATTCCAACATAAAGTCCGCGTAGATACTTAAGAGATTGAGATACTGTAAATGTGAGATTGTTGATACAATCGAGAAAATCACATCACATTCGAGAAGTTTAATTAGTAATAAAAAAAATAGTAATAAAACATTACAATAATTGTGCGATACAAAAAAACGGATGAGAAACGATTACTTAGCAATTACTCGTTTTGCACGGCGGAGCGCAAATCACTGGGAAGACGCCCGCTCAGGACTCACGCGATAAATTGCCGTCCCCCTAACGCACCCATTGTTTTTCATTACCACGAAGTAATCCTGATAATGAAAAATTTAATTAGCTGAGGAATTACTGCGTGGAAAAACAACCTTCACGGCGGACAGGATAAACGCGCAAATAATGAGATTTAAGGGACGGCCATGTTGCCAGTAACAAGATTTGTTTACAGGCTTAACACATTTAGGGGATGCTCTACATTTGCGATTTTAGGTCGTGGCTGTGCTTTGGGTTGGTCTTAAGCCTCACTTAGACATCTAATAAACAGTTCCGTTAATTGTGTTACATGTCCATTGTACAAATTAATGTTAGTTGCCGTGCCGGAGCGTAGCTACTGCTATTTTTTTATAGTTGTATCTAAAGATAAGGCACATGGGTCGTCTGATGAAAAGTGGTCACCATCACCGTCGTCTATAGACATTTGCTACACCAGAGTATTCGAAAATTCATCGCCACCTTTGTTTTTGCACCTTTATTGAAGAGCCCCATGTCAAGTGCTCCGGAAATATCTTAGGAAGAGGCTCATTGCTTAAAATAATAAAAATATTTTCTTCGATACAATCATATAAATAATTAGTTCTAGTATTCACAGTAAGAATACCGTTAATAAGCCTGTTTAGTAGTTTAAAAGCGAGCCGAGCGGGGCCGCGGAGCTCATATCGGCGCGTTATCTCTCCCCGGCGCCCGCGCGATACCGCTCGAATCGCCATATTTCACGCGGCGCACGCTCCGCCGGCGTATCGCTGGCTCATCAGCCCGCGCGCGAAATATATGCGCTTTTTATGTTGAACACATTTTTATTGGATGATAAAGTAATTCGTATTAAAGTATTCGTAAGGCGCGTGACGGTGCTATTTCACGAGCAAAGTGGATAAATCACTCGGCACCGAAAAATACTTCAACGGCAACCGGCGAATTTGAACGGGTTATGTAACTTGGAATATTCTTGTTCATTTGTAATCCTTCTTGGAGGCCGAGCCTTATTACAATATTTGAATTATTCATATTTTTCTTAGTACTCTAAAATGCATTAAAATACTAGATAGGTACTTATCTGTTTGGGAACAAGTAAAATTACATTACTGGGGGCTGCCTCTTACATAACGTGCCGGTGGTGCCGTTGCTATACAAAAATGTAATAATAACTTCATCAAACTTCCGAAATTGAAAAAGTAATCATGCGTTACGTGCTAATGTCGGCAACGGTAATTCGGATCCGGGTGTTAGAACGAGGATTACATAAAAAACATCATACTATTCACGAATTCATAGGAAAGCTTGAATTTAATCATAATATTGAAGCAGCAAAAGGTCCATCTAAGTGGTCACTGCCGTCCATGAACACCTTCAAATAACCCCCTATAGAATAATGTTTTCTATATGAACTTAATTACTTTTATATGAGGCGGCACACTTTTATATGAGGCGACCATCATAGTCTTCGGGAGAAGCAACGCATCTGTGATTGACTTCAGATAGAACCCATGTTCTCTATGAAGTTGATTACAGTTGTCCTTGGGCGGCAGTGGCCACTTACCATCAGGTGGACTGCATGCTTCTTTGCTACTTCAGTCAGATAAAAAAGTAAGGACTGAGACGCCAACCACACCATTCCACGGAAACGCAAGAAATGCCGTTTATAGAACTACTAAGTATTACGCTTAAAGCCGCATAGTAATAGTGGAACTACAATAAATTTAGAACAAATCGAAACTACTTTGATTATACAAATTCATTTATGTATATCCAGATAAAAAATAGTGCTTAGAATAGAAAGACCCAAATTGTTACTACGTAACAAAAATCTCTTCAATGCATACAGCGTGTACAAAATTTGATTAACAGAGTTATTTACACAATGATAACCGGTACAGCTATTCAATTACGGGCGGAGCTATTAAATATGCACAGTTATTAAAGCCATAACCGTTACATAAATGAACTCGGCATCGCCCGCCTAAAATTTGAAAATGGAGGGCGCTCGGCCACTTTGAGAGGATGTTTATTTAAGCAGCCACTTTCTCCCGCGAGGATATTTATCACATCCCTCCGGCGACCCGCCGCTGCCCTTTATCCGCATAACATGCAAGTGCAATTGATCTGATATATAACTAATTCTCTTCACTTTTTACAAAATAGTATGCTTATGTAGGTTTGACGACCCGCGTGGCCGAGCGGTTACCATACCGGTCTAACGTGCAATGGGTTCCGGGTTCGATTCCCGGCTAGACAGGTATGTGAAAGATGAGTTTAGATACCTGTTCTGGGTCTGCGTGTTTGTGTATTCGTCTTTGTGACCCACGACACAGGAGAAAATCCTACTGTGGGGCTATGAGTGTAGAAAGCGTGCGTGTTATGCTATAGTATACGCCTAATTAGTACGTTTATGATAAACATGCCCGTACAAGATGTTTTTTAAGTTAAGGAAAGATGCATGGACGCAATATCGTTTGATGTACACGAGTCCAATTATTCCAATTTAATAAAACGTCGGGGTCTCTAAGGTTGCAGGTGGTTAAGAGTTGACCGCTTTAGTGGTTGATTCCCGAAATGGGGTAAGTGCCGTACTATTTGTGAACAGAAAGCCAAATAGTAATTTTGATAACATTATGTGCTACAAATAAGCGGAGATTCACGCAAACATTCAGCCACTATTCAACTTCTTTAGATTTCTTAAAACAAAAACCTATAAGATTGCTTGTTAACACCGCAAAAAGAATTTAATGGCATAATTTAATATTTTTTTGGCTTTATTAGTTTCGGCTGCATGATGTTGGAAATCTGGATTTGCTTTTTTTATAGAAAGGAGTATGCAATCCACGAGATTTCATATAAATGGTCCCTGCCGTCCTTGGTACACATGTCCATTTATTATCAACCCGAATAAGATAAGAGGCTTACTTGTGGCTGGCCCTGCGTTGCTCTTCCTCAGAACTTAGTTGAAAAGTTTTGTGTACGTACGGTACGAAAAGAGCTCTCTTTCAAAGCCGGCGATGTATTGGCGACTACTCTGGTATTGCAAATGTCCATAGGCGATGGTGACTACTTTTCATTAGGAAGCTCGGCTCCTATCGACAGGTTAAACTATATAAAAAAGTCCGTATTCCTTGCTAGCTGCTAAACTTAAAAACAACAGCACTCAAAACTACTGTTAAAAATGTCATCTTAACGTACATTACCTACATTCTACGTGTCGAATATTATGTTAGTTTCCAACTATTCGGGCCTATTGTACGGAATTGAACTGTTCACCTTCACCCACTTCCCAGGCACGTGTCCTGCGTCGCAAAGACACGGAGCCGATCGCCAGCGCACTTATTTACTTCGTTTGGAGCTGGACGCTGCCTGAATACGGCATTGATTTATTTCGCTTATCGAGCCTAACCTTGTCCTAAATTTTCTTGAAATAAATTATGTTCCACGATATTCCAAAGTCCTAATGCTTTTATCAAGTCTTGTATTTTTAAGTACATTAAAAATCCGAAATGTTAGAAGGTCAAAATAAAAACGTCTGGAGCTGATCGTGTATTTCAAATCAAATCAATTTATTTGCGAATAAGGTAACGTAGGTACACTGTTTTGCTATTAAAACTAGCATTAAAGCAAATACATATTAGAAAAAGAACCATAAAAGATCTCATAACACAATGAAAGGTCTAATTTAAATCGACTATAAATATTAATAAGAGGTAAATATCACTAGAAATTATGTCCGCAGTGCTGTATGGAAATTCAAAAGAAACGCTAAAATGGTCAAAAAGTCGCTTCTATGTAATCTCATATTTTATGTAACACAGAATGTGTACACATTTGTGTAGTCGTTTGGAACTGTTCAAGCTTTCATATAATTTTACCATAATAATCCAGTTATGCCAAATGAATAGTTTTTGAAATGGCTGGCCTGGCCATCCGAGTTATCTCAATTCTATGGGAATTATAGCATTGTAATACAGTTTTACAGATGTGAATAGCGAGCGAGGGCGGGCGGGCGCGCGGAGCCTCTGAATACAGACCGCGGGCCGCTCTGGAAACCTTGTCGCTTCGGTAACTTTTATTTAGGCGGTACGATACCGTGCGGGTTGCTATCTCCATTCAACTGTAATTTATGCTTGTATCATGTATATTTATCTTGATTTAAATGGTTCTAAAAGTAAAAGTAAACGTTTTACGGGCGTTAAAAAAGAATGATTGATTTGAAAGCTCGCTTGATTTTTGGTACATTACTATATTTGGCTTTCTCTTTAATATATCAGGAGCAGTGATAGCCTAATGGTTGAAACTTCTCCTCTCAATCGGGAGGTCCGAGGTTTAAACCCAGGCACGCACCACTGATTTATGTGCGTATTATACATTAATTATCACTGCTTTTCGGTGAAGGAAAACATCGTGAGGAAACCTACACACCCGAGAGTTCTTTATATAAAAAAAAGTTCTCGGAGGTGTGTGAAGTCCACCAATTTGCACTTGGCCAGCGCGGTGGACTATGGCCTAAACTCTCTCATTCTGAGAGAAGACCCGTGCCCAGCAGTGGGACAATAATGGGTTGACGACGATTTAATATTTCAGTAAGAATCCTTTTTATAGCATTCCTCTGTAGAAATTCTTCAGTTATAACCTTCTTTTGGGAAGTCGGTTAAAAAGTACTATTAGTACAGTGAAATAGCAACAACACCCTACTTGCTGCTTGACGACCCGCGTGGCGGAGCGGTTACCATACCGGTCTGACGCACAATATGTCCCGGGTTCGATTCCCGGCAAGACAGGTATCTGAATGATGAATTTAGATTCCTGTTCTGGGTCTGGGTGTTTGTGTATTCGTCTTATGTGTGTCCATGGTATCCACGACACAGGAGAAAATCCTACTGCGGGGCTATGAGTGTAGAAAGCGTGCGTGTATCCAAATGTCGTAGTTTGTATTGATCTGTTAATAAATTTCGAATCTATCTGACTTATTTACATTTCTATAGAGCGTGATTTTTCGGAAAATGTATCTCAATATAAAACCGCCCTTTTGCAATCCATATCTCACGGTCCTGTATCATTTGTGATTCCATTGCCAAATTGTATAATTCAACATTTCCCCGCAATACATTAATTCCCGGAGCAGAGCGTTACGTTAATATTAATGTTTGTAAAATACTACCTGTTACGGGTAATTTCAGCACATGCAATCTACGGCTAAGTTTAGCGGGCCGCATGAATTTTAACGAGGGCGCATTCGGAGCGCGGCCGAATTGCTTCAACTTATACGTGAGCCCTCGTCTTCATATATTCGAGGCGGGATATTTTTACCGACTTACAGTTCCTTGAAGCTCCGTAATACGAGCGCTTATTCTTGTCAGTGGAGGGGTGATATATCCCCAGGTATTTGTTCGAGATTAGTACGACGCGTGGTATCGTCTTCACAGGCTGCCGGCGGAGTTTCGCCGGTTTTCATTATCCTAGCTTTAATGTCATATATTTGCACTATTCAATGCATATAACATCAAAAATATCGACGTATTCATTGAAATAATTCACTAATAATATAAATAATGTCTATATATTACACTCACATATATTTACAACCATATAATATATATAATGCCCCAGATTGTAAAGTTATTGATCCCGAGAGAGCTTAAAACGATGCCACCTAACTGAAGGAGGAGAGGAGTAGTTACGAGTCTAACTTCGAGGACTAAATTTAGCTAATGTACAACACAGGAGCGCCGTACTACGGACCAAAAATAGTTGTTCTTAATACTTTAGTGGTTTATTTACCACATAAACGTTTTATACAGTCCTGTAATAACATATGGGACCTGGGACAAACGATCCGGATGGGTAAGTCCAACTTTGAGAGGGAGGTCACTCCAAGAATCCAACTCGGCTGGGCTGCGTTCGGGAAATTTCGTAGTATCTTTTCGTCCACAATTCCTCAGTGCCTGAAGTCGAAACTGTTCGAGCAATGTGTGTTGCCAGTGATGACCTATGGCGCCGAAACGTGGTCCTTCACTAAAGGCCTCATTCGAAGGCTCAGAGTCGCTCAGCGTGCTATGGAGAGGGCTATGCTCGGAATTTCGCTACGAGACATGATTCGCAACGATGAAATCCGTAGACGAACGAAGGTTACCGACATAGCTCTCAAAATCAGCAAGCAGGTCGCCCCCCTACCAGGTGGACCGATGACCTGAAGAAGACAGCGGGAAACCGTTGGATTCTGAGGGCACAGAACCGGTTGGAGTGGCGCCATTTAGGGGAGGCCTATGTCCAGCAGTGGACATCAAAGGGCTGATGGATGGATGGATGGTAATAACATATATCTTATTAATGTTATAAATAATAATAATAACTACTAGAAAGCGGAGCATCTTAATACAGGCACTCGGCACTCCTGACTATTATTATTGTAATTTAAGACTAAAAAATGACGATTATTATTATTATTAAATGCGAACATTTGTGAGGATGTGTGTTTGTTAGTCTTTCACGTAAAAAGTTTAGCTTAGTACCAGACGGATTTCAATGAAATTTGGCACAATTTAGTCGCCTCTTACGACAAGCAGGTGATACCGTAACCCTATTCTAATCCCGGAACTACAGGGACATAGTTTATGAACTAAACTAAAACAAGGTACTCATTAATGTCGTATCTCTGACATAAAGCGAGCAAAGCCGCGGGAATAACTTAGTTTTAAATATTTTTGTTGCTTTAGAGATGTCCGAGTATTCGAAATATAATTTTTATTCGGGATATAATTGAGTATTCGGGACAGGAACCACGATGTGATCGCACCTGGCGGGCCCGAGCGTAGATAATCGGCAACGCGTCCCTTTGTTTCCCTTAATGCGGGGTCAAATAGCTTCGGACTATACGGGTCCCAGAGCGTGCCGACGGGACAAGCGCGTGCTCAATGTAATGTTTTCAGAGTGACACTCGAAATTTCTATACATACATTGTCATCCTAACAATAGGGGTTAATGAAATTAAATGTATTGTTTGGCGTACGCTTTGGGGAATACATGCGAAATTGTTTTATTTTATCTTACTTTAGTACCAAATTTTTAAACGAAAAATTGTATAGGTGCTAATATGTACGTTTTTACATACTATATTTTATATAATGCGGATCATTTGCACTGCATCTCAATAGATGCTGTTGCTAGGAAGAAGGAGAAGAATTTGGAACATAGCCAGCCAAATTAAAATTTTCATTTAATGAGTTCTCAAAACAGTCACATAAGCAAATGCGTTCATGCTCGTATAATAAGTTTGAACGTCAGATGTAATAATAACTTGCTCGGTATTGTTTAGGAAAATTTGACGACCCGTGTGGCGCAGCGGTTATCATACCGGTCTGACGCGCAATGTGTCTCGGGTTCGATTCCATCATTTAGACAGGTGTCTAAATGATGAGTTTAGGTTCCTGTTCTGGGTCTGGGTGTTAGTGTATTTGTCTTGTGTGTGTCCATGGTACCCACGACACAGGAGAAAATCCTACTGTGGGGCTATGAGTGTAGAAAGCGTGTGTTTTTTTTCTGTTGAATTCGGTTTATTTACTAAGATGGTGTATACGTAGAGTATTGTACTGAAAGCGCCCGCAGGAGACCAACCTCTGCACCTTTACACGTACTCAACATTACGATGTTGTACATACAATATTCAGCACGTATCGCCAACGCAGTAAAATTCCTATATTTTCTCTGCTTCCAAGATAAACAATTCTCAATGAAAATAAAAACGTATACGCAGCGTTGAATACTAAAAATTTCGTTTCACGTGTCGGATTTACAAACCGTTTACGGCTGAATTATATGACGGACGCCGAACAACAAGCGATGAACTAACAACATCACCAACGTACGCATTATCGATACAAGCATTAGTCGAATTTCGGCCTCTGCTCGATGCCTGTCATAGTACACAATAATAAATAATGTTCATTTGTGGGTTTACTGAACGCTCTATCGATAGTTTATAATATAAATGTATGAAAATCGTAGAGTTACTCAGTATTTCTCTGAGTTTTGTAGGAATTATAAAATGTTCGTCGCATATATTGTGTGTTTTTTCAGATTTACATATTTGTTAGCGTTCAATTAGTTCTAATTTGTTTTATCGAAGGGTATTAACGGGAGCTGGCGGGTACTTTTAAAAGGTACCTGTGAAACGGTGTTATGCCCTAGTTTTATGACCATATTTCACGCGTCTCGCAAATCAACCGCCTGCAATGCAACACATCCTTTAATGTAAAGATAAACAAAACCGACGCCTCGAAGGGATTAAAAATGTTTACGAGCGTGTGAACAATGGAACTCCGCAAGCCGCCAGGTGGCCGCTGTTCGCTCCCACGAGCTCGGCCCACTGGAAAACATTGTGGATTGATTCAATGGAACACGGATGAATGGCACGCCACGGGACAAGAGACGTGTTGGTCGTGCTTGCACGTGATTTGTAATGAACTAAAATTTCAGTTCAAACGTTTAGACAGTCATGGGGACTGCCTGTAAAACTTAAATCCTGAGAGATATTACTAAAAAAATAACCAAGAAAATTCTCTAATATTTATATGTCAGTATTTATGTATCACTCCAAGTGACGCCTTTTAGGGGAGGCCTATGTTCAGCAGTGGACATCGAAAGGCTGATGGATGGATGGATGATTGATGTATCGGTTTTATGCATCGGTTAAGGTAACAGTTGCAATTGTTGTTGTAAATGTAAAATGTTGCGGAACGCACCTAAGTAAATTTTCTCTTCAAAAATATTTTTTTATAAATTTGTGATGCATGTAGTTCGTCTGATAACAAATTGTCATTGCAGTTCATGGAATAAACAGAATCATTGAAACTCCCGAAGCCTAAGACGGTAGCTAATTCAAACTCTTAGATCAAAATGTTACAAAGTTACAGTGGTGGTGTGGTGGTAGTCTCTGGTCGAATTATACTGGTTATCATATATTTTAACCTTGTTAATTTTAATATTGGCCTCGAAAATACAAAATCACAATCTTTCAGATAATTGGTACAGTCAGTTTTCGGCGTCAAAGTTTCCACGGTTAGTTTCCGAACATCTTGTTAAATGAAGTAGCTAATTGCGCAATAATTACTTTCACCTGCACTTTGAAAAAGAGACATCGAAAATCGATACTATGAAGTTAAACGTCGTGGAAGCAATTCCCGTCCTTCACATATGCATAGTACATGCATATTATGCTTATTTATTTTTTCATTACATTTCACATTACATTATTTCAAACATTACAGATTATAATAATCTAATGCGCTTATTTGGCTTTGTGAACTTGGCACCCGACTTTGAAAAATTGATATTTTTTTTTATGATTCTTATAGGTTATCGTTTGTAGTTGTTTGTAGTAACATTAATTTTGTTTGTAGTTACTCTAAAAAAAAATTACGGGACTTTAAAAAAAACTTGGCACCCGACTTTGAAAAATCGATTTTTTTTTATATGAAACTTATAGATTATGGTATGTACTTGATTGTACTAAAACTTGTTTTGTTTGTAGTAGCTCCAAAAAAAAAAATAAAAAAAAACTTAAAAACCTCTTTTTGCCGAAATTCAAGTTAAGTGGTCTTTACTAAAAAATAACAGTATGTAGGATATAAATAACGAAAACAAGCAACTACAAACGCGCTTATCGCTACTACAAACGAAAATAAGCAACTACAAACGCGCTTATCGCTACTACAAACGAAAATAAGCAACTACAAACGCAATTATCGCTACTACAAACGAAAATAAGCAAGTACGAACGCAATTATCGCTACTACAAACGAAATCAAGGAACTACAAACGCGCTTATCGCTACTACAAACGAAATCAAGGAACTACAAACGCAATTATCGCTACTACAAACGAAAATAAGCAACTACAAACGCGCTTATCGCTACTACAAACGAAATCAAGGAACTACAAACGCGCTTATCGCTACTACAAACGAAAATAAGCAACTACAAACGCGCCTATCGCTACTACAAACGAAAATAAGCAACTACAAACGCAATTATCGCTACTACAAACGAAAATAAGCAACTACAAACGCGCCTATCGCTACTACAAACGAAAATAAGCAACTACAAACGCAATTATCGCTACTACAAACGAAAATAACCAACTACAAACGCGCTTATCGCTACTACAAACGAAAATAAGCAACTACAAACGCAATTATCGCTACTACAAACAAAAATAAGCAACTACAAACGCAATTATCGCTACTACAAACGAAATCAAGGAACTATAAACGAAAATATCGCTACTACAAACGAAAATAAGCAACTACAAACGCGCTTATCGCTAGTACAAACGAAAATAAGCAACTACAAACGCAATTATCGCTACAACAAACGAAATCAAGGAACTACAAACGCGCTTATCGCTACTACAAACGAAATCAAGGAACTATAAACGAGAATATCGCTACTACAAACGAAAATAAGCAACTACAAACGCGCTTATCGCTAGTACAAACGAAAATAAGCAACTACAAACGAAAATATCGCTACTACAAACGAAAATAAGCAACTACAAACGCAATTATCGCTACTACAAACGAAAATAAGCAACTACAAACGCGCTTATCGCTACTACAAACGAAATCAAGGAACTACAAACGCGCTTATCGCTACTACAAACGAAAATAAACAACTACAAACGCGCTTATCGCTACTACACACGAAAATAAGCAACTACAAACGCAATTATCGCTACTACAAACGAAATCAAGGAACTACAAACGCGCTTATCGCTACTACAAACGAAAATAAGCAACTACAAACGCAATTATCGCTGCTACAAACGAAAATAAGCAACTACAAACGCGCTTATCGCTACTACAAACGAAATCAAGGAACTACAAACGCGCTTATCGCTACTACAAACGAAAATAAGCAACTACAAACGCGCTTATCGCTACTACAAACGAAAATAAGCAACTACAAACGCAATTATCCCTACTACAAACGAAAATAAGCAACTACAAACGCAATTATTGCTAGAACAAACGAAAATAAGCAACTACAAACGCAAATATCGCTATTACAAACAAAAATAAGCAACTACAAACGCAATTATCGCTACTACAAACGAAATAAAGGAACTATAAACGAAAATATCGCTACTACAAACGAAAATAAGCAACTACAAACGCAATTATCGCTACTACAAACGAAATCAAGGAACTACAAACGCAATTATCGCTACTACAAACGAAATCAAGGAACTATAAACGAAAATATCGCTACTACAAACGAAAATAAGCAACTACAAACGCGCTTATCGCTAGAACAAACGAAAATAAGCAACTACAAACGAAAATATCGCTACTACAAACGAAAATAAGCAACTACAAACGAAAATATCGCTACTACAAACGAAAATAAGCAACTATAAACGCGCTTATCGCTACTACAAACGAAAATAAGCAACTACAAACGCGCTTATCGCTACTACAAACGAAATCAAGCAACTACAAACGCGCTTATCGCTAGTACAAACGAAAATAAGCAACTGCAAACGCGCTTATCGCTACTACAAACGAAAATAAGCAACTACAAACGCGCTTATCGCTACTACAAACGAAAATAAGCAACTACAAACGCAATTATCGCTACTACAAACGAAATCAAGGAACTACAAACGCGCTTATCGCTACTACAAACGAAAATAAGCAACTACAAACGCAATTATCGCTGCTACAAACGAAAATAAGCAACTACAAACGCAATTATCGCTACTACAAACGAAATCAAGGAACTATAAACGAAAATATCGCTACTACAAACGAAAATAAGCAACTACAAACGCGCTTATCGCTACTACAAACGAAAATAAGCAACTACAAACGCAATTATCCCTACTACAAACGAAAATAAGCAACTACAAACGCAATTATCGCTACTACAAACGAAATCAAGGAACTATAAACGAAAATATCGCTACTACAAACGAAAATAAGCAACTACAAACGCGCTTATCGCTACTACAAACGAAAATAAGCAACTACAAACGCAATTATCGCTACTACAAACAAAAATAAGCAACTACAAACACGCTTATCGCTACTACAAACGAAAATAAGCAACTACAAACGCGCTTATCGCTACTACAAACGAAAACGCGCCTATCGTATAGTAGCGATAAGCGTGTTTGTAGTTGCTTATTTTCGTTTGTAGTAGCGATAAGCGCGTTTGTAGTTGCTTATTTTCGTTTGTAGTAGCGATAATCGCGTTTGTAGTTCCTTGATTTCGTTTGTAGTAGCGATAAGCGCGTTTGTAGTTCCTTGATTTCGTTTGTAGTAGCGATAATTGCGTTTGTAGTTGCTTATTTTTGTTTGTAGTAGCGATAATTGCGTTTGTAGTTGCTTATTTTCGTTTGTAGTAGCGATAAGCGCGTTTGTAGTTGCTTATTTTCGTTTGTAGTAGCGATATTTTCGTTTATAGTTCCTTGATTTCGTTTGTAGTAGCGATAATTGCGTTTGTAGTTGCTTATTTTCGTTTGTAGTAGGGATAATTGCGTTTGTAGTTGCTTATTTTCGTTTGTAGTAGCGATAAGCGCGTTTGTAGTTGCTTATTTTCGTTTGTAGTAGCGATATTTTCGTTTATAGTTCCTTGATTTCGTTTGTAGTAGCGATAATTTCGTTTGTAGTTGCTTATTTTCGTTTGTAGTAGCGATAAGCGCGTTTGTAGTTCCTTGATTTCGTTTGTAGTAGCGATAAGCGCGTTTGTAGTTCCTTGATTTCGTTTGTAGTAGCGATAATTGCGTTTGTAGTTGCTTATTTTCGTTTGTAGTAGCGATAATTGCGTTTGTAGTTGCTTATTTTCGTTTGTAGTAGCGATAAGCGCGTTTGTAGTTGCTTATTTTCGTTTGTACTAGCGATAAGCGCGTTTGTAGTTGCTTATTTTCGTTTGTAGTAGCGATATTTTCGTTTGTAGTTGCTTATTTTCGTTTGTAGTAGCGATAAGCGCGTTTGTAGTTGCTTATTTTCGTTTGTACTAGCGATAAGCGCATTTGTAGTTGCTTATTTTCGTTTGTAGTAGCAATATTTTCGTTTATAGTTCCTTGATTTCGTTTGTAGTAGCGATAATTGCGTTTGTAGTTGCTTATTTTTGTTTGTAGTAGCGATAATTGCGTTTGTAGTTGCTTATTTTCGTTTGTAGTAGCGATAAGCGCTTTTGTAGTTCCTTGATTTCGTTTGTAGTAGCGATAAGCGCGTTTGTAGTTCCTTGATTTCGTTTGTAGTAGCAATAAGCGCGTTTGTAGTTGCTTATTTTCGTTTGTAGTAGCGATAATTGCGTTTGTAGTTGCTTATTTTCGTTTGTAGTAGCGATAAGCGCGTTTGTAGTTCCTTGATTTCGTTTGTAGTAGCGATAAGCGCGTTTGTAGTTCCTTGATTTCGTTTGTAGTAGCGATAAGCGCGTTTGTAGTTGCTTGTTTTCGTTATTTATATCCTACATACTGTTATTTTTTAGTAAAGACCACTTAACTTGAATTTCGGCAAAAAGAGGTTTTTAAGTTTTTTTTTATTTTTTTTTGGAGCTACTACAAACAAAACAAGTCTTACTACAATCAAGTACATACCATAATCTATAAGTTTCATATAAAAAAAAATCGATTTTTCAAAGTCGGGTGCCAAGTTTTTTTTAAAGTCCCGTAATTTTTTTTTAGAGTAACTACAAACAAAATTAATGTTACTACAAACAACTACAAACGATAACCTATAAGAATCATAAAAAAAAATATCAATTTTTCAAAGTCGGGTGCCAAGTTCACAAAGCCCGCTTATTTAGCTACAAAGCGTTTCAATATACCGGACAGCCGTGCTACGGAATACGGCAAGCGCAGAGTAGAACAAATCTAATGTTTGATTTGAAGGCAGGACACGTTGAGTAAAGTCAACTTAAGTCAGTCTTATGCAGACGTATATTCGTAATTTCGTACACAATAATCGTTTGCTTGAGATATACTTCACATGCTTAATCACTCGTGTCATAACCATCCTGTGACGATGTAACATATGAAATTTATCTCAACATGCCTCTAACCGGGCAGCAAAATGTCAGTGCAAACTCCATTCATATGCACTATACTAGAACCTGACGTTGGTTTAATTAATATTATAGCAGATTTAACTAAAACATCTCATCACTATCAAGAATCTAAACAAATCCTTAATAAAAGAATTAGAATAATTAATGAGGAAAGTCTTGCCTGTTACAATGTTCTATCACAATTAAGTTGACGCCGGAGACTTGTTAGAAAAGTTGTCAAATTGCTTAAATAAGACAAGCAGTTGTGTTGAAGTTTACTCGTATTGCTCGCTTGAGACGTACTAAGGGTCCTTTCTTGAATGAAAACTTTAAACATTGCGTCCATTTATTTAGTTAATATTACAGAATGGCGGGTTTCCTCTGCAGGATCTCTATTTAACACAAAATCAGTAATAAATTGCACTTTCTACACTAATAGACCCACACTAGAGTTTGCTACTGTATCGTGGATGCCATGGATACACATACACACATACACCTTTTTTTGTTATCGAGGGGGAAACCTTCGAAAGGTACCCGCCACAGTGGGAGAAACGCCAGGTTATGTGGGATTTTTACCTCAATAAAACCTCCTCGGTGGCTGTCCAACGGAGTAGGAGTCCTCCGAGCACAACGCCCGTTTGGGTCCTTTCGCGGTGATCGAATGATGCTCACCGTGCCTCTCGGTGTGTACGGCGACATGTGGCCACACATGCCATCGTCCTTCCCGGGGTCACTTGCCATAAGCCCCTTTTAGTCGCCTCTTATGACAGGCAGAGGATACCGTAGTCCTATTCTGTTCCCAAAACTACAGGGATAACAGACATCATTCAGAAAACTGTCTAGCCGGCGATTGAATTCGGAACCTATTGCGTGTCAGACCGGTAAGGTGATCTCTCTCCCACGTGGGTCTTCAATTATATCGTAACAGATTTAATTAAATATCTCATCACTATCTAAGTATGTAACATAAATATGCTGCTGTTAAATCATTTTAAGTTGAAATATGCAACAAAATATATAACTTTATCTCATTTCACGCATGATAGAGATACACAATAAAAAGATAGAGACATTAAGAATTCAGGATAGCAAGTGAGTCAGCGCCGCACGAAAATACACACCCTTATGACAAAGTTTCGTTGAAAATATTTTCATAAGGCGTGACACGGTGAAGAATTTTCGCATCATAATAATGTACGATATCCAAACAGGTGGGCTGCTGGGAACTGCCTAATATCGCAGGCCTGTCGCAGCGGTACGTCAGCGGAATCCGACGAGCGAAGCGAAACCAATCTCTCTTTTTTAGGCTGGCTGTATACCGTTCCTCAAATTACATTGGATATAAATTGCTGCAGGAATATGTATCAACAGGGCTTTTTGTGACGGCACGTGGGGGTACGCAGAGCCATCAAAAGAAATTTTGAAAATATCGAAATTGATTAAAAAATATCCTAAGTGTAACATTTTTAGTCAAACATATTATATTAAAAAAAAATAAGACCTTTTGATCTCAAAATATATTAGCGAGGACTAGGCAGGGAATACAATTTGGGAGGAGCCCGATGGGGCAAGGCGCTCGGAGGATTCCGGTTGAAGTCGTTTCGAGATCCCGGAGTCCTCCTTTTTAGCGCCTAGGACGGCCACCGGAGGGGTTTTAGTGCGGTAAAAATCCCACGTAACCCTGTGTCGCTCCCACGGCGTCGGGTACCTTTTGAAGGTTTCCTCCTCGAGAACAAAAAAAAGGCAGGGTATACAAAATTTTGAAATTATACATGTCGAGAATTAACCGGGCACGTTAATTCTCAAAAGTTGGAAATAGAAGTGACAACAAAAGCCTGTTTTGTCACTAGTAAAAGTCACATTACTTTTACTATATTATTGTTTATGTAATAAATGAAATAGTGTATTTAAATAATTGTTATTTTCTTACAATATAAACGTTTTTAGCTAAGCAACTAAACATTTTTCGATCCATTTCCACACTCGGTTTTCGGTATGTATATGTCGTAAGTAGTGGAAATAAGAACAAAAATATCTCGAAGAAGCAGCAAAATCGAAGTCGTATAGCAAACAAGCATATGTAGCCAGCCTTAATATCCCACCTCCTTCAATATATTCGTGACACGTGGCCGATATATGAAAATGTATGGAGCGGCCGGCGGAATGTGTCATGTGAGCAGAAATCGCGGATCAATTCCGTTAAGAGCCGCCGGCAGACGGACTTCGGAGATCGAAGTTAGAGCACGGATGAATATACTTAATGCCTAATGTTAGTACACTTATGTCGTTTACGATTCTCTTTGTTCTTTTTTTAATTAGAAGAGCGTTAGGTAAGTTTTTATACATTTCTATCATTGTACCGGCATAAACGTATATTTTCAAGTGTCACATATGTATTAAAGGTGGTATGTTTTAAATGTGGTAGAACATTTAGTTCGACCGGGGTTCGCCATACCTATTTCTAACGTGAAGCATTACTTGCGTTTCGATGGAAGGGTGTGGTAGCTGGCTCACTTTATATGAGGCGATCATCCTAGGCCTCGGGAGTGATATTTTTAAATGAGGCAGCGCCTACTTACCGTCGTAGGCTACAAGACTTTACCTCATAGTAAGTTTAGTTGACACTATTATAAAATCTTAAGTGCACAAGTATTAAAGTGTTTGTTGTCTACTACGTTAGAAGGAGGATAAATGTTTCGAGTGTCCATTTCTTTGTCACGCTATACAGACCAAATGACTTGACGTTTTGTTAATATAATTATGGTGACGGCTTTTTGTATTTTTTTGCATTAACCATAAGGATACCAAATGAAAACTTGTAAAGAGGTAATTACAAAAACGTGTTTCGTATACCTATATTTAAAAGATATTACGCCTTATAAGTAACAAATATAAATCACCGAGCATATCGTTCAAAATGTTTAACATGTATAGGTATTGGTATATTTTTTTTTCATATAATGTGTTTCTCCGAGAATTATTAGTCATTCTTAAGCGAGTGAGTTTTCCTTTTTTCTAATAATTTTACTTAATATACCCCAACGTAATAAAGTCAGCAACAAATTAGGTGGCTAAATGACTAACAAAAGATAATTAGGAAGTTAGTGTCCTGTGTCCCCTCGGGACCTTCCTACTGAAGATCAATTTCCCGCGCTAACACAATCTCACGTCCCCCACCTCCCCACACTAGTTCGCTCACTTTGCAGAACAAGTAGTTTCGACTTAATGTTTTTACGACAAATTACAATCAGTGTAGTCTCGTCACAGTTCCTTTGATTTTGAATCAGTGCTTTGCTAATTTAGATTCGTAACTAAATCACACAGAGAAATAATTCTTATGGAGTTTTAAAAATGGGATTGCGATTTTCTGGGTTATGTGTATTTAAGGAGTTTTTTTGTTAATGCATTCACTACTTGTAGGTATTCAGTAAGTGCGGACGTACTAATGTTATTTAACTTGATTAAACAGTTTCAAAATGTAAGATATTTTTATTTAACTTATTTATGTTATATTTAAAGTAGTAGCAAATAATGCATAAATTTAAATCACGAATAATGTAAAAAAATATTATCAGCTAAAAAAAACTTTTGGTAGATTTAAAAATCTGATGGTTAATGTCTTCATTAAAATTAAAAAGAAAATATATAATAATAATAATTAATGTTTATTCAAGTAACCAGACCCATAAATTTATTTAGCTCACGTACAGTGTTTTATCATATCTTATACACGCTTATTATTATATCTCGTCAACCTTTTATTGTCCCACTGCTGGGCACGGGTCTTCTCTCAGAATGAGAGTTTTAGGCCATAGTCAACCGCGCTGGCCAAGTGCGAATTGGTGGACTTCACACATCCCCGAGAATCTTTTTTTAAGAACTCTCGGGTGTGTATTATTATATATGAAACAACAACAAACGGGCGGTTATTATTATATATGAAACACTATTTGATGACGATGTAAGGACCCGACGTCAAAACACGTATCGATGTAGCTCCATCGGTATCATTTCGTTTTCATATAAAATCGCGTGATAACAAATGGGTTCTCCATTAGAGCGCACAGCGCCGCCGCCGCCCAATCCTTTATAAGATAAAGTTTTTGTCGAGCATCACACCCACACGTTCACACAATAATATTATTTCATATACGACAAACCCGCTCTTGCGATCTTTATTTTTTGGATATTGCGGCTCAAGTAACTGTTATTACTATTCCAAGCATTTACCATAAAGTTATAACTATTTACTCCCTTATTTACTTTTGTTATAAGCGATACTAAACAGTTTTGTTGCGATTAATGTATTTCTCTTTCATCAACCCAGTATTGGCCCAATTCTGGGCACGGGTTTTCTCTCAGAATGAGAGAGTTTAGGCCATAGTCCACTGCGCTGGCCAAGTGCGAATTGGTGGACGTATTTGTATATAATTTATATATGATGTATTTACAAATCTCTATAAACACTAATGTGAACATTTTTTTTTGTTTACTTCTTTAAACAAATAAGCTTTTCTTAATTCTTAAATTTTAACACTGTCTGATTGACAAACAAATTTTAATTCAAACTGCATTGGAATCCGTCATAATGATATACTAATGGTGTAGATAATTACTAATAAAGGATTCTTGAAAGTCGTTCCGCAATAGAACTATCAGGGATGAAAGCTTGTGAGTTACAAAAAAGTAAATAATATATTTCTCTGATAGTTCCCTACATTGTAAGTTTGATATATTCTGCTTCCACTCGCTGGGTAACTTTTTGTACGCAATCTTTATACAAAAAGATGAAATCCGTCCATGATGTGCGGTCGCCGTAAATATCTATACAATCTCGCGTCACAGCTATTTATGTTAAACATAAAAATCCAGCCAGTTATACCTTCCCGCGAGGATCACAAAATGTTTCTGCTTAGCATTCGTTCGGTTTTTCGTAAGGTTTTCGTTCGTAGAAAAAGTTGTCGCGACACCTGTGCCCGGTTTTATATTTGCACTAAGCTCCCACCCGCAGTTTCGTATTTTAACGCTAAAAAGAAAAGGAAAAATCAGATAATTTGCTCAGCTTGAATTCAGAGAATGTGTACAACATTCCGAAAACTGAGCTGTTTTGAGGTATGTTTACATGTTTATATGAGGCAATTCAATTCCATCAAAGATTTTCGCAACCCATTGGCGTCGAGTTCGTTTAATTTGTTGGGAGTTGGTAGAGTATGCTGGTAATAAAATAACTTTATATTAGTAACAAAGAAGTTCCATTGGTGTACATTTTTTGTTTATAACTTTCGTGCACACGATAATACTTCGCCAGCTGATAATGCTACATTTATAACGAACATCAAATAGAACAGGCCTTTTATTTAAATCCTGATGACTTAGACGTCCTCATACGGAAATGAGACGGCAAACACATCTTTTCAACGAAAGGATAGAAATAAGCACGACAGTAGTACTTTCCCGGTTGAACCATAATGATTATACCCTAAACAATATTTTACCAACCATGTGTATTTTAATTGCGTAATTAATTCGTTTAAACAGCATAAATACAACGCAAGCGCCAATTGCTGAAATGTTAGTAAAGCTGAAAGTGGCAGTCCTACAATCAATACAGAGGACTTTTGAGCTATAACCGGGCCGTCTCGCGGCTCTGCGGCCACCGGGCTCTAGTCGCGACCCACATACCTAATATCCGAGGCACATGTATTCAAAGCGTTCGTAAGCCTCACGTGCTGGATACGTGACGTATTTTGTTTGAAGAGGTCTTCAGAAACCATATTAAACTGACTTGTGTAACTTCATCCCGTGTATTTATAACTAGAAACTATAACATATAGTGTTTATATAACTATAAATATAATGGATGTTATGTATACACATGTCACCAGTGAGTTTATGGATACTACGAGTAAATATTCGGTAAGGTTCGGATAAAAATCATGCGGTTTAACCTGGGAGTGAATCAGTTTTTGCATTTCGTTGGAAAGCTGTTGCTGCTGAATTACTTTAATATGAGGCGACCATCTAAGTCCACGGTAGTAGCAACACATTTGTGATTGACATCAAGTACATAGGACACTTGTTCTGTACAAACTTGGTAATAGATGACCATGGGCTGCAGTGACCACATTTTTTTTTGTTTTCGAGGGGGAAACCTTCAAGGGACAAGGGACGCCGTGGTGACCACATACATGTGGACTGCGTGCTAATTTACGTTTTTTATAACACTGAAGTAGCAAGTCGACGGCTTAAAACTTTTTGTAGTATAAAAGGTGTCCGCAAACATGAAGCAATAGAAATCCAAGAAAGCTTTGGCATTGCCTCAACAATTTAATAACATCGCAATAAAATGGTTACAGTTTTAACCTTTCACTCGAGTCTTTTGAAAGCAGCTTATGTACTTTACAACATAGCTGTTTAAACCTAATATTTTTGTAATGCTAGAGGCGTTGGTGATGTAAACGTTTACTTTCATTTTCTTAAGAAAGATTTTAGTTTTTTATGGTTACCTTTATTATCGTGTAATATCAGCTGCAATTAATATCAAATACTTGGTAAATTAAACATTACTATAAGGGTAGTGAGGTATTCAAAAATGCTTCAGAATATTTCTAGTCCGTGTCTGACTATAATATTATTTAATAAATCTTTGCGATAATTGCAATACATTTATTTTAAGTAAAAATATCTTTGTCTGAACTGAATAATAATTTTAAGACTTTTACTTTCATATTTATTTACAAAACTGGTTCCTTAATAACCAAACCATTTATATTGTTTTTGAACCTGGCTCACGCGCTAACGGGAATTCGTTTCAATTCAAACAAGATGTATTCATAGCGCTGGGTGTAGTCTAACTACTTAGCCTTAGTTATGAAGCATGCTCCAGTAGCTACATACTACACTCAGTGGTAGTATTGCCTTAAGCGGTCGTGCATACTATGTAATCCCTGAGTACAATGGTAAACAAGCATGTTAGCTCGAAACAGTACAATACCATTGAATAAACACATAGTACAATGTTACAACGTAACTTTGTAAGTCAAGTAATGTTTTAACATAGTTAATTATGTGTTATTAAGATGTATATCAATTATTTAGCAGTTTAAGTTAGATAAGAATTACTCATTAGCCTTATATAAGGCTAGATTGTAATTGATATGAAGTATCCTATTACTTAGTCGGTACTTTATATGTAACAAAAAAAAAAGATGTATATTCCGTAGACTTTGTAATAGGTGAAAAAGGAGGAGGTGGAGGTTTTTGAAGGTGGTAGAACCAGTGTAGTTCGACCGGGGAAGTACCACCACACCTATTTCTAGCGTGAAGCATTTCTTGCGTTTCGATGGAAGGGTGTGGTTGCCGCCACACTTTCACATGAGGCGTCACTCACCATCATAGTCCTCGGGAGCAGCAACGCATCTGTGATAGACTTCACATGGAACCCATGTTCTGTATGAAGTTGATTACAGATGTCCATGAGCGGCAGTGACCACTTACCATCAGGTGGACTGCATGCTTGTTTGCTACTTCATTCAGATAAAAAAAATATGTACTTTGCGAAAGGAAAATGTTTATTTTCCCTTATAAGATCGTCGCTTATCGCTGATTATACTTAACTATATACAAGGTGATTAGAACCTTTTTCTTCTTCATATTTAGAAGAATTGTTTTAATAATTACTACATATGTTTTGTTACACGATTAAAATAGTTGTGTTCCAGAGAGATACAACATTAATATCGTAGGCACTAATTATCACGTAACAAACATAGAAGTATTTGTCTGTACCTACATTCAAAGTAAACACATTTTCCCGAGTTATTATTACAAAGGTAATGTTTGTATAGTAACTAAACAAATCCCTACGTGTCTATCTGTGTGTATTATCTGTATAATCTGATGTAATGTAAGATACAAATAAACCTAATTAGACAGGATTTTATGAAAGGAAAAACCTAAAGGTTCAGATGTCCACAAAAATATTTAATTCTGAGAATTGACGTATTATTAATTTAACTCCAAGAAAAACCTTGCAAAATTAATAAAATTAGCTAAGAGAAGGTGCCAGCTATCTGAGACGGAACAGAGTTCCGTGCCCGAGAGATGAAAAAGCATATGCATCAAAACTCAACGAATTCAAAACGGAATAAAAATGTTTGAACAAATGAAGTAAAGGAAAGTATCCAAAAGAAAACTGGAAATTATTTACTGGAGTATTTTAATTTTGGGGGCCAATGTTGCAATAAAAAGACAGGAAATATTACCGTTCACTGAGTATGATAGAGAAATTATAAGCACAGGGAGTGCAAAAAATAATAAATTTCTACATACAAGAAAGGTGGTGCACAGCCAACTAACTTATGAAGCGACTGTCGACTTCAGGTGAAAACTGCCCCAAATAAACTTGATGAGAATTGTCCGGTGTACAGAGAGCTGGTCTGCTATTTTAATCTTGTATTAAATGTTATTTTGAATCGAAACATTCAAAATCTTACTAAAAAATAAGCAATTCATTTTAAATAATGGCTAATTAAACGAAATTAAATCCAGTACTGCTCTGTCAATAGCCCTCACTTTGTTCCTGAAAATTTTAATATTCAATTCTCTGGTGGAATGTAAATGTTACAAGATTTTCCCGAAACAATGATATTGTACAATTAATGGAAATGTTTTGTTTAATATTCATGAATGAAATACGGATACTTCGAGGTAGTTATTATATATGGTAATTTATATATTCATGTCCACTAATTCACACTTGGCCAGTGCGGTGGGCTATGACCTAAAACTCTCTCATTCTGAGCAGTGGGACAATAATGGATTGGTACAACCATATTCATATTAAATATTTGCCAGATTAATTATTTATAGAAGACACTAAATTCTATAATTTGAACAGTTATGTGTTGACGATGCAGAAAATGTCTACAAATGCGAAAACTTCAGATGAGGCAAGTTTTAAATATTAATAAAATGACTACAAGTTATGAGAGAACCACAATAAGACAATTATGAAACATCGATAGTTACAGTGCAATAAACAACTCATTTTATAGGTGTAGATAATGCTATCCGGTTGACACCGAGCGTGGCACCCGCTAACCCAGTTTCTTGGTACTTTCATAAATTTTCATGCCGCGACATGCAAACACACATCTGCATAACCGCAAAGATGGATGCCGATGCTTCTCTGAGAATTATGGACCTCTAATATAAAGAGACTTCATAAAGTTCAAAGACTTGTAAGCTATCTTGATCTTTGACGCGCCAAGTATATATGCCACTATAGCCTTATTAAAAGATTTAAAAAAATCCCACTATGGGTATTCACGAATAATGATAAAAGTTATCATGTTTAGAAAATCAAGACTTGATGTGGTTTAAAATAATTTTTTCAAGGACACTAGTTAATAATGTCTTGTAACGATAGATTGCTTAATGTACATAAAACGTACCTAAAAATATTGAAATCTATTTCAGTGGAAAGAAAGACATTTCAAACATTATATTAGCAGTAAGAAATGCTGAATCCTTTTGTGGAGCATCTATTCCATTATTTACACTGAGCGGTCCCTGTATAATCGCTAGAGAGTTAACAAAAGAACGCTAGACAGCGGCGCGGGCTTTTAGTGGAGAATGGTAGAATAGTGACAAAAGGCCGCGGGACGACGCCTTAGAATGTAGAAAGTAACACGAGTCTAATTGTATGAATAGGCGATGTACAAAGTCATACAAGTCGAATTTTATGAATAGACGATGTAGAAAGGACCACGAGTCTAATTATATGAATAGATGATGTAGAAAGTGACACAAGTCTAATTTATAGAATGGACAATGTAGAAGGTGACACAAGTCTAGTTCATAGAATGGACAATGTAGGAGGTGACACAAGTCTAATTCTATGAATGGACGATGTAGAAGGTGACACCAGTCCAATTCTATGAAAGGACGATCTAAATAGTAACACGAGTCTAATGATATAAATAAACGATGTAAAAGGTAACTTGAGTATAATTATATGAATCGACGATGTTGTAAGTAACACGAGTCTAATTATATAAATAGACGATGTAGAAGGTGACACAAGTCTAATTCTTGGAATGGACGATGTAGAAAGTAACACGAGTCTAATTATATAAATACATGATGTAGAAGGTGACACAAGTCTAATTCTTTGAATGGATGATTTAGAAAGTAACACGAGTCTAATTATATAAATACATGATGTAGAAGTTGACACAAGTCTAATTCTTTAAATGGACCACGTAGAAAGTAACATGAGTCTACTTCTGTGACTATCCTAATGTAATTCTCATGACTGCATTGGGATTAATATACTTCCTAAAATCAGAATAATATTTAGTATATGTCACCAGGTGGAACATTTGCATACGGGTTATTTATTATCGTGGTAAGAATGACTGAAGCGAACGGAGCCGCGAGAGTAAGCTAGATTAAAATAATATGCTTTTCAATTAATCGTGTTGCCTGCCAGCTCTCCTTTATCGCTTGGTGCCAGCATGAAATATAATTTGTACCCAATTAACCTATTTACAAAAAAAATACGTGCACTTTTCAAGTTTTCTTAGCTCTGGCGAGTGAAAACCAAGTAAGGCGATAAACAATATGAATCTTATGCGTATTCTATGTAACTTTGTAGTTCCAAGGACACCTAGTACACGCAGCGAGTAAATCGCAGGTGTTGGGGATAAAGATGACAATGTGCCACTTGCATGTAGAAGGCGCTCGCGGGTATTGTGAGGATGTGCTACTTTGCGGTACAATCGATGCTCCGATTGTATCCCTTGGCGGCGGATACACGTATCAATCTACATACACTTTACCCGATATCTATCAACTTGAAATAAAATTGAAACGTATCTTCGAGACACTGAAATAATAAATTTCGTTCTTATAACAGCATTGCTATACGTACGTTTTTTAACTGGCAGAGTAAAATAAGGTGTATTTCTTTAAACATAATGTTTTTTGAGTCTCCAATACTGAATTTCACTGCAAGTAAAAGGCTTTTAAATGTGGTAGAACCAGTGTAGTTCAAGTGCTTTTAAAGGTGGTAGAACAAGTGCTTTTAAAGGTGGTAGAACCAGTGTAGTCCGCCCGGGAAAGTATCACCGCCACCTATTTCTAGAGTGAAACAGTTCTTGCGTTTCGATTGAAGGGTGTGGTTGCCGGCACTTTTATATGAGGCGACCATCCTAGTACTCGGGAATAGCAACGCATCTGTGATTGACATCAGGTAGAACCTGTGTTCTATATGAAGTTACTTACATGTCCATGGACGGCGGTAACCGCTTACTATCAGGATGACTGTATGCTCGTTTGCTACTTCATTATTATAATAAAGTAACTATTTATAACATGAACAGCGAAGCTTCGTTAAGTTCTTTTGTTAAATCATAGCAAAAACCATCAGCTAAAAATAACACCAATAAATTTCTTTATTGCGTTTTGAGTCTTGCCTCGAAATGAGAAGTATTTAGGTTTTGTTTATCACCCTGGTCAATTGTAGATTTGTGGATTAATTACACCTGTTAAATCAATTATTTAGCATGACTTTTTTTAAAATAAATTCTCATTCGATATTAAAGCATTTCTTAGTGATAATTGTTATCTATTGTACTGTAATGTAACAAACTAAAACCTGTGTGAACTTGGAAAACTCAAATAAGAAGTGTATCTGTTAAATGCCTGTATCAAAATATCAATGCTTTTAATAGTCTGTGTTTACTGTTTTCTTCTTATTATCCTTGTGTATGTTGTTCTTATGTTTTATGATTAAAAGATTATACTTCTGCTGTTTTTTCGAAACATTGTTTTATATTACTATCTATTCTTTAAAAGTTAATTCAATTTCTATTTAATAAAAAAGTAAAGAAAATGCTAAAAGGCGTATTGATATTACAAAAGTCCGGTGAGTAATGAGTACTATCGTCCGAATCAAACTGGCTCGTCATGGAGCGACAAAAGTGGCGATATTAGCTGATGGATTACCTCTTTGCTTCCCGCCCCACCCCCGCGCACCCCCACCCGGCTGTCACCCCCTCACCCGCTCCTACGCCGCTCGGGATCACTTGAAAATTGTCCACAAAAAATATAACCGACACCATCCGGCCAACTTGCCTTAAGTGTATATACAGGATGCTTCAAACCATTTATGAATGTCTTCCACGTCTTGATTGAAATAATAAAACGTAGTTAATTATAAGTATCGGCCTTTTTAGAAAATCACTAAAGAGTAAAATATTTTAAAAATCTTTTTATATGTGTTGTTTTTACTCTTAACTTGTTATTTCTTAGTAAGAAGTCTTAGAACAAGCAAATAAAATTAGAGCTACAGTTGAGAAGAATAATGTAAAATTTTGTATGATTAAATGATTTTAAGTATACAAATATGGAATTCATCGCTCGTACGGCACCGAATAACAAACTCTCAGACCTTGTGAATTAGCGGCAAACTTTTTCTTAATTTAATTCTCTAAGTTTTCTCCTTCACTATCTATAAAAGGAAAAAAGTATTTAAATTAAATGAATAAATGAAACATATACTAAAAAACCATTATACTTATATAAATACGAGTATAATTAATAATTGTTCTGAATGATAATATAATTTTTTTACACAACTTTTAGTAACTTTATTTTTATGGTATATCGCTATTGCCTCAATTGAATAAAGTAACTTAACGGGAAAAGCTACGATGTAGTTCTGTATTTTGTAATAGAGATGGGAGCATGCGGAAACGGGAGTATGTTTCTATTACAGAAATCGAGTTTACCTTAGGTTAAGTAGCCTCGTTCATAGTCTGCAAAATCCTCCTTAATTTTTTTTTAAATACTCTTCAATATCGTCGTACAACAAAGCCTTTTACGTATTAACACAGATTGTAATATTTAAATAAGCAAAACAGATAATACCAGTTTTTTATGTAAATCATTGGAGCTACTAAATAAATGTCGGCAAGCCAGTCACATCCTGTATGTAAAGCCGATTATAATAAAACAAGACGGCGCGGCTCATGGCGTTCCTTTATTTTTTGTTTCCTCAAACAACGGTTTAATTTTTGAGGAAAACTTGGAATTACGGCTATTCAATTAAGCGTTTTTATTCTCAAAGCAAAGAATTCCTCCAACTGTTTGTTTACGAAGATGGAAATATTCGTAAAGTTTCGCCGCGTCGATGGCTGTTGTTTGAGTTGGAGATGTCGGAGCAAACATCGCTCAACTCCGATTGTTGACTGCTTACTTGTTCATCAACACAAATCCGATACACCGCCTCCCAACTTCCAACAAAGACGAGTTTGCCGGCTGCAACTTGCCGAATTGAGTTTTTGTTAAGTTATATTGAATTGTTACTTCGCTTTTGTTTTTCTAAAATGTAGCGAACTTAGTAGAGTAGTTGCAGTGTTCTGTGGGATACCGGGTAACTTAGCACTTAACACTCACATACCAACACGCCTAAAACTTGAAATGTTGTACTTAGACCTTAAAGAATTTACAAAACTTTTTATATCGCGATATGTTTCTTATAACGCGTACAATTTATTCCGCTGTTTTGCACATAATAAATAATAAATTTGTCTTCTTTCGATTAATTTTGAGAAATTTATGATGTAACTTAATTTAAAGTGCTACAATTTTTAATGTCACAAATTGTTACGTAGTATTTATCAATTTTAGTACTAGCAAATAGCCCTTTCTACTTGAAAATAATATAAAATTATGTTATTCTCTACCACTTTCCACATTAAAAACCATAAAGCAAGGCCGTTGCTTTATTTAGAGATTCCAAAACAAGCGCCTTGGCTTATCCAAACTCAGTGTAGACACTTTAATATTCCACCATTACTACGCATGCCAAACCGGCTGCTAACGTAGAAAAGGGTGCATCAGGAGTGCGGCAACATAATAGAATACAAATAAATAATAGGGTACCTTTACAAACAATAACAATAAATAACAGTTTATAGCTAGAAAAATTTAACGCGGCTACATTTATTGGCAGCGGTAATGCGGGCGGCGCTGCGCGTGGCGTGCGGTGCGACCGTTTCCGCTCAGACCTGGTATTTCACCTGGCATTATAATAACACCTTATTAGTACAATTATTAATGTAATTTAACCACAATTCACAATAAATTCACGAACTTTGACACATAACTCTATACTAGTCACCCGTCGCAACGGTCGAAAAACGAAAGTAATTTAAATTTAAAGACCAAACTTTATATTGTCGAAAGTGACACGGATATTTCTCAAATTCAAATAAATTGTAATAATTTTCAAGTTATTTTGAATGCAGTCGTTAAAGGTAAAGAGAGGTTTACTTAGCTAAGCTGCATTTGAAAGAAATAGCGGGTATTTTGACAAAGACATCTGACATTTTTGACGTTATGTGTTTTTATAGTAAGACATTGAATGTTCTATTTCCTCTGCCTGCGGCAAGTATCTGAAAAACGAATCATAAATTTTTGCTTCACGTATTAATATATAGATAGATACGGTTAAAGTTTAAATTATTGTTCTAACCATTTATTTTACTTTGGTTCTCGTCCGCACTTCGACGATTTAAGTCTCGTACAAATTAGACAAAAGATTTCGAAGAAGGAATGTAATTAAAAACTTAACACCAATTAGTAGCCAATCCAATCGTCATTAGGGTTTTAAACAGCTTAATATTTGGAGATCGTTTTGTAATGAAAATAGACGAATACTTAGTTTAAAATTATTCTTAGTATTCTTTACTGATTAAATATGTTTTTAGCATTCGACGCTTCACATATAATTGACTAAATATAATAGATATATAACACTATATATCCTAAATTTAAATATTGATTCAATACGTTTAAATACATTTATTTCTCAAAAGATTTAACATAAAATCACTTACAGTGAAATAATAATATTTTATAAAATAAAACCAATATTGAATAATGTAGTGTTGTTATGGGTTGATCAAATGTTAATAAAGTAAACAACAGAAAAAAGTTAATTTATGCAAATCTTGTTTTAATACCTAAAATAACGAAACTAGTGTTTAAACCTCCAGGAAATTTATGTTAAAAATGACGCTACTCCCACCAGAACCGCCGGCATACGAGCGAGTGCCTTATTTCTGTTAAATTGTGTAGTTACTGTTGGTCCTATTGGCCTTTACAATTTCACCTGGCAAGCATGAAGCTTAGCTTGGAAATCCGAACCAACAGGGCTAGCAGTCCAGTAGCTAGTGAGCAAGAGCTTCGTTTATAATGAAACTAGTTGAATCCCGCAGCTTTGCCCGCGTTAACAAAAATCGATTATCCTGTGGGAATAAGATATTTTCCCAGAGTAAATAGTAGCCTATATGTTAATCCAGAGTGTCAGCTTACTCCCTACCAAATTGTATGAAAATCGCTCCACCGTGAATCGTTGAGACGTAAAGAAGTAACAAACATACACACTTACAAACATTCGCCTTTACAATATTAGTATGACGTATGAGGTATGACTATTATGAAAAGAAAATAAATTACATTTTAAAGACATAAAACCATGTAAACTAGTGTTACGGTCGTTTTACATACGATCGTAGCTGCGTAAATTCTACCTGCGAGTTGAGTCAGTCTCTTAATTACGGTCGCCTGGTATTTGCTCGCTACCCACGTAAATTTTGATAAAATTGTGATATTTCCAACAATATTACGAACTCCCTAGCGCATCTTTCCCTACACTCGCACCCACGCACGACTATTTAATTTTTTAAACACAGGCAAACTTAGAAAATGCGGATCAAAATGACCCTTTATAAATTCTATGAAATACCTAATGAATAAATGATTTAGCGCTTTTGTGTAATGTTAACCCCTACATGAAACAAATTCAGAGCTTTCAATAAGAACCATTGTTTCGAATTTCATAGTAATATGTTCTACATTAGTTACGTATTACTTATTATATTTCATGACTACGTATGGAACATTGTATTACATATGCATGAAATGTATTGTTCTACTACACATTGTTCTACGTCATTAGCAATGTAATTATACATATCGGCGCGACACCGCGTATTTATGAAAAACACGTCGCCGAAAATAATTATTTTATTTATTTATTTATTTATTTATTTATTTATTTATTGTTAATTAGAACGATACAATACCACTTATACTAATTAACACAATAATATTTTCTTTCTTTTTTTTAATTTATCAAATAGAATTAAAATAACATAAAGAAATGCCAAATTAATTCATGCTTAGCATGCATGAATTAATTTAATTAATTTAGTTAGTTTAAAGATCGAAAATTATCAAATTAGCAATATTTAGTGATTTTAAGAATTGTAATTCAGTTTACCCTCCATAAATTTGTTATTGTCACCTCACCAAACATTGTTATAAAAAGGCGAGCGCCTGTCGATGGAGAGAGATTCTTGTTTAACCGTCGAAGCGATCGGACCTCCTAAACTGTGAATAAATCGAAGAAGTTTACGCCTGTGTTTTACTTGAACCCTTTAAGAATGGCTAGTAATGAAGACCGCCGACCATCCTGATGTATCACGCTGCCACTTCGTTATACAAATAATCTGAGCTAAAAGTTACACTGGATTAAATCCATTCCCGGTTTAAACGGCCGATCAAATCCGAATGATATCAAAACAATAGGGCGGAACGGCTCAAAATAATGTGAATATTTCCATGCGTCATGTTTTCTCTGCGGATTAGGGAGAGAAGGGCACGTCTCGTGGTTTATTGGAGTCGACTCGATACAGCCATCGGGTCTCAACAGTTTATTGCGGCGCATTCAAGCGTCATATACGACATACGGAGAAATATGAACCTATAAACAGTAAACGGTACTACGTCATAATGGTGCAAAACTTTGACGTTTATCTGTTAATTCATTACAGGTGAAAGAGGAGAGGTAAGCATACTAATGTCGCAAAGAGTTCGAGTTTCTATTGCTGGCCAGCGAAGCAATTTTAGCAGCAGCAAATAAGCAGGCAGCTTATCAGACTAATTTCCGGACAATTTGGTAAAATATGATTTTAGACTAGTATTATCGCGGAATTAATACTTAACGGGTACTTACGATGTCCACCAATTCGCACTTGGCCAGCGCGGTGGACTATGGCCTAAACTCTCTCATTCTGAGGGAAGACCCGTGCCCAGCAGTGGGACAATAGTGGGTTGATGACGCGTACTTACGATATGCATATCGACATATCGGCAAAATAATTCTATAAGAATTCATAAACCGCATATCGTGAGTACCCGTTAAGTATTATAATTTGGTAAAAGAGAACTAAAAAATTAAGGAAGTCTTCGTTGTTTAGTTTCTTAAAGGATTAATATTACGTACTTGGCTAAAAGTAATAGGCGAAGAGTTCGAAAGCAAATGAGAAATGCTTTAAAAATTATAAGAAAACAAAGTAAAAGATTTCAAAAGTTATTTTTTGGTTCATACTATCGTGTTCTATGCATACTGATAATGTTTGTCAATTGTCGCTTCTACAGTTTAAACCCATACTCGTAAATCTATTCTAGCGGATATTAGTTCGTAAATATTCATGTGATAAATTAATAACAATTACAGCAAAATGCAAGCGTGTTAATTCATGCATAAAATTTTGGTGTTTACGTTGACAAAATACGAGCTAATACGCCGAGCACAGTTTTAATACCCGCTTTGACGGTTAGTGGAGCGAGAAACAATAGATACAATTGTTACATTTTAATAATAGCTTTATTACTATGTGCCTTTTTTATACATTAACTTAACGATAAGGCAGACGGGCTACCTGATGGAAAGTAGTCACCGTCGCCTATGGAAGCTGGAGGAAGCTCATACCACAACTTGCACGTGTTTTTCTGTTGGTAAAATCTGTGTATTAATACTATGTAATAATAATGTAATACAAATAAAGTTTGTATTACACCTCTTTTTTACGTGGAGAAACCCTTCATGGGTTCCTCTCTGCGCGGGGACAGCTGCGAGGATGTGCCAGACTCCTACGGCTAAAAACTTACGGTGTTCCACTGTGGTCCTTTGCCAGGATCGCGGGTACGCTTGTAGCATTCGTCCGCGGTCCCAGCGGCATCTGCCCATAACAGGGTCAGTCTCTTTTTGGGCTGGAGGTAAAGTATCTCCATCCCAGCGTCTTTGAAGTGCATGCGAGAACAACGCGCGAGAACTAGCGACTGTTACAACTCTGCAGCTATGTTTCATGGGCATTGATAATTCAGTTATATAGGCCGTTATCCATTACATACTCGTTAACTACTTTTATGATCCATACCTCTTCTCCACGCAAATCGTCAAGTATTTTTTTTTATCTGGCTGAAGTTGCAAACGAGCGTGCATTCCATCTGAAGGTAAGTGGTCACTGCCGCCCATGGACATCAGTAACCAAATACATACACAACAAGGGTTCCATCTGAAGTCAATCACAGATGCGTTGCTACTCTCGAGGACTATGATGTTCGCCTCATGTGAAAGTGTGCCGGCAACCACACCCTTCTATAGAAACGCAAGAAATGCTTTAGGTTAGAAATAGGTGTGGCGGTGGTACTTCCTCGGTCGAACTACACTGGTTCTAACACCTTGAACCTTTAAATTTAAAAATACATATTACAAATATATTCCAAAAATGACTATATCGTTGAAACAAAATTTAAAATCAGTCAAGTAATATCGTATGGTTCTGTGCTTCAGTTTCGGTAGTCGAACAATACAATTGGAAATGCATTTCCCGTTCTGTTGCAGGAGACACTTTTATATTGTCTCTCCTTTCCAATATTCAAAGATGAATTGTTTAGAAATAAGGGAATTTTAAAGTTGAAGCTCTCGGCAGACGGCAGCTAATAGAGCGTGTTTTGGAACGAACTTTAGAACATCCTATTACAGTTTTATATATATATGAAATGCAGATAGAACCCATGTTATATTTGATGTTACTTACAGATATCCATGGGCGGCAGTGACCACTTACCATCAAGTGGCCACGGCCCGGTGTCATCATTGCGAAGAAAGTCCTGAGGACACGGCGCACCACACTCTACCAGAGTGTGAGGCGTGGGTAGTGGAGCGTCGTGTCCTCTGCGAGGTGTTGAATGTTAAGGAGGGCAGGCTCTCCTTGCCGACAGTAACAACGACCTCCGGCCCCTATGAACGCTGGCCTGGAGGCGGGCGTACAGCCGACTAACCGCCCGTACAGGAGCAGGCCCGAGTAGGTGATGCGTCCGTGTCATACGCGCACCTATCTCAGAGGGGAGGCAAGGCCTCCTATTAAAGAGGGGGCCGTCGTGAAGGGCAGCCAAACTGCCGGGGGTGCAGTGAAAAGAATGCACAAGCGTATTCCTGCTCCTCGGCGTAAGTTGTCGAAGGGACACCATCAGTGGTTTAGTTAATATGTGGTCGCGGTCGGACTCTGCCACACCTTCATTCATTCCATTGCCCAGTGGAGAGAAACCTATAAAAGATTCCCTGACGTAAAAAAAAGGCTAAGCAGGATTACTGCAGTAGTGTCTACTTGAAGCGCTATTTTTTATCGACTTAAAAAAATAAAGAGGATCTATTTTCGGCTCCGTATATTTTTCTCGTGGACTGATGAATACAAAAATAAGTCAATCAATGAATCTCTTTTTAAAAAATTGAGTATGTTCGACGTTTATTGTGCATATAAGGAGAAAAAATGTTAGGTTTATATTGAACCATTGAAAAGCACTACTAATGTTTCGATCTGCCGTGAGACGGAGGACCACTTAATTATTGCTACAAGTATTTGTAATATACAAGACATAATAACATTCTTGCATTAGTAATAACATAGGTAAGCGCCAATAGCTCATTAAAAAAATAAATGATCTGTATCACAAAGTTATAATAGGTGTTACGCACGGACGTGTATGAAATTAGGCACAGTTATAGAAGGGTTACGAAATGTTAATATTTCTTCAAATAATGCATAAAATTAACTAAAAGCACATTACACACACTACCGTGCATTTGTCACGAACACTTAGACTTCACTTATTCAGTATTCGTATTTAATTTCTGTCAATTTGAATCCCAGATATAATCCTCTACTCTATATTTTATGAAAATTTAAGAATGAGAAATAACCATTCAATTAATAATGTCCTTAAAAGTTTCAAAATAAAAATGCCGCGGCCTCAGCTGTCGAGTGCAGGATTCGATTTATCGCTTCGCTACGTAATGCGCGAGCCTGTCCGCCGGCTCCTCGCCGGTGTTCGCCACTCCACGCTGCTACCATGACGAGTCTTTCCTATGATGCTTCATATTTTGTTAATCACTCAAATATTTTTTATTCAATGTAAAGCGCGTAAATTTAAAAAAATCGCGTTGTAAATTACGAGTTTTTGTTTAATCCTGAGCGGCTGAAAAATATCTGTTATTTAATAATTTTCATAATTCTGACATTGAAATATAGATATATTAGTTCAAATCTCGATAGAAACAAATTTGTACGTATTGCCGATACACGTATTAGTGGTTTGAAATATTATGGAAAACCTAACATCGGTATGCATTTCTTGTGTGTATTTTGAAATGTATATTACCTTATCGTATTAATATTAAAGTTTGTAAGGATGCATTCATGTATGCTTGTTACTGTTTCACGCAAAAAATACAGATCACATTTCGCTGTAATTTTCCGTGATAGTTTATGACCTTCATTCGAATTGAATACGTGGGATATTTCTTGACATATGAACGTGATCACAGCGGGCGGAGCCGCGGGGATAAGCTGCGTATACCACCACACGCCTGTGGTTCGCATGGTTTATCACAGTAATTTAGAACGAAAGAAATATAAGTAAATTTTATATAAAACCGATCAGGACGGGAGAGAAACTGAAATAAGGTCGTCACAATAATAATATTAATTTAGTTCAGATAAAGATCCATAATTCATACGTTACAATTTTTGGCGCAATTATAGTAACAATGTGACCTATGTTATTATTGTTAGTAATATACTAAATAATTTTATTAGTTTTCTTCTGTGAATTGTATCTCATTTGTTTATGTTAGTTATTTTTTTCATTTGTTTGTTCATTGTTGAAATGGTTAGACAAAATTCTGTCAGATATTTTAATTAAAATTTCATGTATTCTGAGAGAAATAGCGTTAAAATAAATATGTACACGAGTGAAAAAATAAACGAAAACTTGGGTGTAATCAGGTACGGCTGGGTGACGGCGGCAGACGAATTTCGGTAACAAATATTTACTTTTTGCCCACACATGCGTAACTGATTCCGTATTGTTTGCAGATTTCTAAGACAATCACTAAGAACGATTGAGTAAAACGTAGCTGATAAACGAATTTCCCAATTAAAGCAATATTCGCCATGTTCATACAACACACTTTATATGTTGATACTAAGCTCGCATAACTATCTGATATATAAATTACTACGCAATTAATTTAGTTGTGCTTATTTATATATATTTTAAAACTTACACTTTGCCTCAGTTGATAGAGATTCATCATTTATAAACTCACCGAAAATCATATTCTATTTAGCAGTTATCTCGCTGAAAATTGAACCACAAGATGGAAACCTAAAGTCTTGCAATATGCAGTTGCTTCTCATAGTCTGTATATTAAGTTCTTACACGGACTGCAGACGACTAGATTCAAAACCATTTTACCGTTGCTACTCCCGAGGACTATGATGGTCGCCTCATGTAAAAGTGTGCCGGCAACCACACCTTTCTATCGAAACGCTAGAAATGCTTCACGCTAGAAATAGGTGTAGCGGTGGTACTTCATCGGTTGAACTACACTGGTTCTACCACCTTGAGAAATAATAATTTGGCAATAAATACATGTACCCGTACTACCCCATTTATACGAATCCATATAATAGCGTCAGGCTCACAGGCACGATATCTGCTAAATTTTATGATTCTACAACATTCAATCATAAAATCTTCAACTTTGAAAACGAAGACGTCATGCGTCGTTATCAAGTTGCAAAGCAGCTTCCCGTATCCATTAACAGTACTCGGAAAGTTTATTACTGAATTATTGACAGAGCTCTTAGACTCCGCGTTAGAACCGCGAAGTTCTAACTATTGACAGATGCTCCCTGAGGTGCTAAGACTTTCGAAGGCGGCTTCTTGAGATGTATGAAAATTTATACTTTGCAATATCAATCTGTTATTCTGTACATTATTGTTATATCTTTACCTTCAAATAAAGACAGATCTATTTGAAGAGTATTGTAATATCTTAGAGGTTGTAGATTGTACTTATCAGTAGACGGACTTATTTACAAAATATTAAATTTTATGGATCATAATGTGGATAGTGCGATTTCGATCTTATACTACTCGTACGGTAATTTTGTATTCTCCACGATGGAAGTTTTTTGTTAATTGTGCTGTTCAACAATAAAATTCTCAAACGTAACGTAACCCGTTAAGTGATTTTTGCTTCCCCAAGACCACGATCCATGTCGAAATATCGGCAAAAAATGTGACTATTAAAATGTATGAATTCCGCGATAATATTACTCTGAAATCAATTAAAATTCCCATACGAGTCTGTTCTTTCTTGCTTATTCTGTCATATATATCAGTTCATTACGTATCACTATATTACTACCATCGAGTTCCACATGCGTTAAGGTAAACCGCTATGTTGTATAGTCTATCAGCTGGAGTGGTTTCGATTTCATCGAGACCGACAGTCGGGCCTGCTCTCAACGCTGCAGAGTTCGCTGATTATCGGAGAGCACAAGCCTATAGACCGACAATAGATTACGATGAACTCAGAGCACAAATAAGTGTTATTGGCATAATAATTTGACTCCACAATAGACTGAGGTCTGTAACTGGGCACTTTGAGCAGCTGAAGTGGGTGCAACGCTGACGCCACTTGATATCAGATGGACCTCGAGTTCAAATCTAATCAATTGATTTGAAGTGAGCTCTTATATTGTTTGCTTTGAGGAAACTGAATCGTTACAGAATATCGCAGTCTCTTCTTTGCTCCATTATTATATTTTATAATATCGTAACAACATCCCAAAAACAATAATAAATGCGATATTTCATATATTTGCGTGGATACTTACATATTGCTTGCAGCATAACATGTTTATGTTTTTAACTTTAACATTATTTTTACTCATATTCTTACGTAAATTATAACTACTTATTTTAATTTACACAATGAACATGTCAGTATTTTGATAAGACTTAGAAAAGTGTTGTTTCAGTTGTAGACTTCCAAAATTGATAGGTATGTGGTGCGGTCTTGTTTGAACTGACGGAGATACATTAGCCGTACTGCGACATCGTCATAATATTCTAAGGATTCGTTTCACTAGTATTTAGAGGAATATATATGTAGTAAGTATTCTCTGCATAGAGTTATATTATTATTATTACAATTAATGGTTGGCATGGGACACGAAACAGGAGTATCAAATGTCAGTTACGTTAATAAAGTACTAGTTTCTTATCTTTCCCAACATACTCATTGTTTACTTTTGATACATATCTCATATCATACAAAAAACACGACCATAACTTGCAGTATACTTTGCAATGATGAACGAAAACTTAAACAATATTTTTTTACAAGTGATTCGTAAACTAACACGGAATCTTGTTTACAGTTGAAGTTGAAGAAAAATATGTCTATATTCGTACAACCTTTTTACAAGTCATTGTATTTCATCGTAAATATTTCTAATTGAACGTTATTTAAGTTTGTATTTATAATTTTGATACATGGAGTTGCGGACATATTTTAATGTCTGAGCTGTCTAAATAAAAATGTTCAAAATAAACTGTTTTCTGCTACATCAGCAGCGAAACGCATGAAATCGTGTACACGCATTCACATGAGTCGTGGCTGCTTGACGTAGGATGATAAGCTGGCACAAACCGACAAAATACGTATACATTTGATATTCATAGCACGGTTGTTAGACGCAACAGTCTTATCTCTTATTTTAAAACCGCCCGGGTACAGTTGCAGATACAGTTGCAAAGGGCGTCGGAGCTGCGCCAAAGAGGCGGAAGTATAGTAACGTAACTTTTATGCTTTAAGGACTGTCTTGTCTTACTGAATTCCAAATTTTATTCACCTATATTTATTTGCAAGTGCTTATATCTTCCAATTTGCAACCGGCCAAGGCGGTGAACTATGACCTTGTTTTTTTTTTGTTTTCGAGGGGGAAACCTTCAAAAGGTACCCGACGCCGTGGGAGCGACGCAGGGTTATATGGGATTTTTACCGCACTAAAACCCCCCGGTGGCCGTCCTCAGCGCTGAAAAGGAGGACTCCGGGAACTCGAAACGACTTCAACCGGAATCCTCCGAGCGCGTTGCCCCATCGGGCTCCTCCCAGATGGGCGGCTGGGCCCACTGCTCCGTCTAGTCTTTACGACGGTATGCGACCACACATACCGCCGTCCTTCCCGGGATTGCCTGACCGAACGGTTCAAGCTCCCACTCTAGCCGGAAGCCCCTTTTAGTCGCCTCTTACGACAGGCAGGGAATGCCGTAGGCCTATTCTGATCCCGGAACTACAGGGCGTGGTGAACTATGACCTAAACACTGTCATTCTGATAGGAGACCTGTGTTTAGTAGTGGGACTATAAAGGATTGATGATGTTTACATCTTATGACGTTACACATGTGATCTCAGAGTGATAACAGCGTATTTGTCTCTTTGGCCTAGTTTGTTAACACCTGCTTAGTTAGCACTAAATATGGAAATGTATGTTTAGCCGCATAAGACCAACCAGATTATTAATAAACATATCTATCGACCATTCAATTTGTACTGTCTCTATCGAATAATCTACTAGTGACTATTATATACGACCGGTCAATAAGCGAAACTATGTAGAAAACTTGTACATAAATCGGTAACGACTAGATTGACTACGAGTATAGGCGTATTGGTGGTCATGAAATCGCACATACGCACAACTTGTCTAAACATTTTGATCGATATGTGCTTTAATAAATTGTTTATAAAGTAATAACGTTAAATATAAAAGGTTAATACATTTTTGATCAAATACTATTTTACGCGATGAGATTTTGATAGCGTATGAAGAAACTCATTATAACTTGATTTATTGAAGCCACTGAAAACACTTTAAGTTTTTAATAGGACACATTGTGACATAAATTGAAAGAGAAACTCATTAAAGTTTCATGAACAGATGCCGTGATAATAATATTATCCATTGCATAGCTTAATTTATGCGACGAGTCGAGCGCTATAATGCGGCGGAGATCCCATACTTTGATGATAATAAACGTAACCAATATCCTATTACAACCTTATACAACATTAATATCGTTGTTTATATTATCGACATATAGTTGGTTAACAAAATTCGTCAGGAAAGGAATTTGCGATCGTACAATGGGTGCCCAAATTATTAGAGAGATTTACGTTTATCCTATTTAAAAGTGTTTTATCAGCATATTAAATTATTCTTCTATTGCCATTTTATTTGATATTATAGTTTTTTTATAGTTTATATCCTAATAATTGTTTTTAAGAGTGAAGATATTGGAAATTGATTTAAGTGATAGTTAGCTTTCTTTTAAACTTGTTGATTTATTGTTATAAATTACTTACGCAAGAAAAGGTTTTTAAAATATTTTGTTACTATTATTATTATTTTTTTGTCAAAAAACCGCTCAAAATGAAACCGGCTGAAAGGCTTACCAAAGCGATCAGAAAGAAGAGATTGCAATGGGCTAGGCAACAAAAATACGACTGCTGTTGACTAGAGTCAAGTAAGTAAATTTATATTCTAATGAGGGCTAATTGTCAATAACATTTTTATTGTGATTGTAAGGCATTACAGGCACATGCTTCTCCTACGATTCAGCTATGCTGATTTTAGTTAACAGAAGTTAATTCGTCCGCCGACACCCTAGACAGAAATTCCACCTATACCGCCTTGAAAGAATTAAACACTCACTTAGGGTTATAGTATAATTTGTGATGTCTGCAAAGGGTATGCAGGTCGTGAACATTGTACAACGGACAACGAAGCAAAATCAACGCTAGCATGTACTGAAAAATCGGCAACAGCTCGGCTCAAACATTGACTTTATGCAGTTGAATAATGAAATGAAATCAAATGAAATGTCTTTATTTTGTATAGGCCTACGGAAGCACTTACAAATTGTCAGTTACATTTTTTTTCTTACACTACCACCGGATCGGAATACGACCTCAACTGAGAAGATCCGGCAAGAAGCAGCGGGTTTGTCTTTTTTTCTTATTTATATCCATTTTTTTAAAATATAATTACAATTATGTTTTTTTACATGGTAATAAAAGTTAGCCTCAGTACCATACTTATGCACGATTTTGCACTTTGTCACAACGCCAGGAGGGTTTCTATATTACAAGCCGAAAAAATAATTACATTTTGCCCCGCCAAAAGAGCTATTTATTACTAAACAAGTTATCACTACCAACCCCCAAATAATAAAAACCCTCGTTAAAGAGTGGCATTAGAACTTTAAACCCAAGCATAACGCAAAATTATGTAAAGAGAACATGCCTCGATGCTAAGAAGCCTTAATTCTGTCTAAGAATGACACCTTAACCTTACTTTAAACAATCTCTGTTGATTTACATGCTACTAACTAGCTGTTTTTGTGTTCCATGTAATTAAAAAAATAAAAACCAGTCCTGCAACCAATATTTTGTCCGCAAATAGCAGTTAATATAGAAAATACTGAAATCTGAGCGTACTGTGTCTAATAATTTGGCCACCCACTGTATATTTAAAAATCTAGTAGATTCGATCACATTAGCACAAAACTATTTTATTAAAGCTGGAACACTTTCTATTAAATCACCAAAATAATAATAATAATAAAACCGTTTACAAACTGGTACAGTTAAATTCATTACACATAATAATGTTTATTACTCGCACTGAGTTCATTATTGACCTTGTAGCATTCCGTTTAAACGTCAAATTCGATCCCAAAATTATTTAACTTAATACAAGTAACGCTGACATTTTAGTTAATTTAGTTGATCGTGAATTTCAAAGCATCTGAATTAAGCATTCACAACACTCAACTATGTAAAAATAAAACATGTAGTTTTTAACTAGAAGCCATTCGAATCGAAAAGTATCTGCTTTATGAAAGACTGGACAAAGACAATCATTATCAGTTTATTCCATTTACTCGAAGTGAACGACCTCTGGAAGAGGCCAGGCTGAATTATTGAGTAGCCTCTCAAAGCTCGAGAGCAAACTCGCAGCTATTGACACGCGCTAATTGCTGTGAACTGTGTGCGAGGAGCTCCAGCGATGTACTCAGGACGGTAAATAGGTTTACCAATCATGTAAGGTTGAGTCAATTAGAAATGAAGCGACAAAGTTACATACGGTTACGCTTAGCTATATAGCAGAAACTGTGCCTTTGGAAAAGTGATGTGCATTTGGCTAATGCATCCTACGACTTAAACCTTTCTCATTCTGAAAGAAGACTCCGGCCTATTTTATGCCTATGTAGGTAACATAGGCGTAAAATATCAACATATTTTGGTTACTAAAAAGTATTTACTTCAATATATCGGAAAAATATCCGTTTTCTTACTTATTAACATGAATTTCTTTTGAATTAGGATATAAAATATTCCAAGTGCACTCACCACATCATCGTGGAAGCATCGGAGTGGCGAAACATCTGCCTTGAGGGTTTGCTTCTACTAATGAACTTTTAACATGTATCATGCATTATATGAGATTCGATCAAATTTGACCCTTCAGAAAGAACTAGATTTTTCGCGCAAATTAGTCAAACTTTGAACTTTGTCGTGAACGGCTGTGATATATATGTACATAGATTATAGTTGGTTGCGCAACTGAGTTGTAAACACCAAAAACAATTCAAAGACAAATTAAGAGAATTAAATATATTTATAAGTGTTTGTTATAAAAGTAGTTAAGCATAAATGTATAATGATATAATGATGATAATCCCTCCCCGCCCGTTGCCCGCAAGTATCCTTGCCAGTACAAGGGCCACTAACACATTAAAACAACCCGCGGTAATATTTTAAGTACGAAGGTAATCCTGCCCAACCTTTTGCAGGTAGCCAAACTAAAGGTTGGACACGATTTCCCGGCTTTTATTGGAAGGATTTTGATTAAGTTTTCTGACAAAATAACTCTCATTCTGTCCAAAGATAATACAAAGGTCAATGTAAACGCCATAAGATTTGCATACCTAAATTAGCAAAGAATAGCTAATTAACAAAACTGATAGATAGTTTCTATTGTAATGGGTATAAATAATACAATATAAATGGTGGTATAAAAAGTAAAAATAGTACCAGCATCTAAGATTGGTTAGGTGTTTCAATCTTTTTTAGCTTTGAGAGCCAATAAGAAGCGCCCCATAGACTTAGACTAGCTTAAACTTCATTTAGGTAAATTATTAATCGTAGTCTTTATTATAGTTGACGTACTAGTGTTTAGTAGAACTATTTCTTGGTAGGGTAAATGACCGACTGAGTGAGGTTGACATAAGTAGTTATTGCGTTACATTATATTTCTGGAAACGTTATATTGTCGTGAAATAATCCTGAGGGTATTTACTGTTACAATCTGCCTGAGCAAAGAGAATATCCTCGAACCCCGAATAATCCCTGCCCCCGACCTATATGTCAACACTGCCGTACAATATATAGGGTACGAAAGTATAAATCCACACGTTTTGGTCATGTTATAAAAGCTGCCATCAAATAAAATGATATTTATAGTCAAAATTTTGATATACAAGTAAGTTGTTAAACTATTAAAAACACTGTTTATAAATGAATCAAACGCTTTTTTGTTCTATAACAGTAATACAAAAATGTTTTAATGCGATAGTGATTTGTAGCAATCTACTTACAGCTTTCACTCGATACCAATATTGATATGATAATCAAGAGATCGTTCCTTTTCCCCTTCTTTATCTGTGACTGCAGAGGCCATGTTTAAAAATTATAAAGCCTGTATCGCTCTCACGATTGAGTAGATAAATGATATGCCTTATGTTACGATGTGTTACGTTGTTTTTTTTTTTATACTTTAACCTAACGATAAAGCAGACGGGCTACCTGATGGAAAGTAGCCACCGTCGCCTATGGACATTCGCAACACCAGAGGAGTCGCCAATGCATCGCCGGCTTTGTAGAAGAGCTCTTTTTTTTTATTGAAGAACCCCATGTCACAGCGCTCCAGGAATACCTCAGGAGGAAGCTCATTCCACAACTTGCACGTCCGTGGCAAAAACGAGCGTGCAAACCGAATCGTGGAGGACCGCCACGAGTCCAGTTGGTGTGGATGGAATTCATCCTTCGACGAGTGGTGCGGTGAAGAAAAGGTGACGAAGGCACCAGGTCAAAAAGTTCCTCGGAACACTCGCCATTGTAAAGCCGGTAGAACACGCAGAGGGAGCCTATGTGCGAACAAAAATAAATAGAAATACAAACGTATGTATGTAGATACATACATACGCTCGAAAAACACCACTCTCCTTCTGCCGCAGCGCAGTCAGGTAAAAAACTTTTATTAGCTAGGCCAATGTATATTCCTATTCTATGTATTTTTTTCAATTTATTTTTTCTTCAAGCACCTCTCACAAAGACTCATTGAGTGCACCGAAGACCAAAAGCCTGGCGCTTACACTGGCCAAAGGATTAGCATAGCTATCCAACGAGGAAATGTCGCCAGCGTTTTGGGCACGCATGCCAAGGTTAATAGTTTTGATGAAGTTTTTTTTATATTTAATGTTTTTCGACAACCCGCGTGACGGAGCGGTTACCATACCGGTGTGACGCGCAATGAGTTCCGGGTTCGAATCCCGGCCGGACAGGTATCTGAATGTTGAGTTTAGATTCATGCTCTGGGTCTGGGTGTTTGTGTATTTGTCTTGTGTGTGTCCATAGTACCCACGATACAGGAAAAAATCCTAGTGTGGAGCTATGAGTGTAGAAAGCGTGTTTTTTTTTCTTTTTAATATAAGTATTAGTTATTTTAGTTATTTGTATAGTTGATATATATATTAGTTTAAGTTACGTTATATTCTACTTAAGTATAAAATATTCCATAATATAGTGACAGTAATAAATAAATATAAAAATTCTATGTATTTACACGATATGTACTTAAGTTTTAAACAAGAGAAGGTACAAGCGAGCGCTACGATCACTGCGCTACGTTACTCTACGATATATTAAGATTTATGACGCGCTACGAGCTACGAAGATGTATTACGAAGCGTTACGTGTGCTTTCTACGTCTATCTATTACATATATGCTATGGAACATGTATATTCGTAAAAGGAAAACGGATATAAAGTCGTGATCCGATCTCTACCGTAAATTCCTGAGAGAATTGTATACAAGTCTACAAAGCATGTTTTCTATTATTCTGATTTAATGTGCCGCTTTCTGTTTTCTCTCGTAACAGTCTGACGTTTGTTCAGGAAATAAACCAGTGTCTTTTTAAACATCTCGTGAGATTTATTGGTAACAAAAAATAACAAGCTAGTGTTCATAGGCATACAAAGATTTCTTTCAACGCGCTTCGCACTTCTCATTAAATAAATTAATGATTTTTCTGTATTAATGCCGTTCATTATTTATTCACTTGACATAGATTCCACTATGAACTTTAGCTTTACTTTTTATTAATTAAAGTAAAGATCTTCATTAAAAATCTGTCCCGGAACAATATATTGACTTTAATTAATCATAGATGATTTTGTAGCACTGAGATGACGCTACTTATAAATAGGTTGTGTTTTATCGGTGAACGTATGATTTTATAAACCAACTAGCTGACCGGGCGAACTTCGTTCCGGCTAAAAATCAAAAATCAAAAATTACCAGTGTTCTTCCACTATGGAAGAACACCGATAATTTTGATATTTAATTATGCATGTATTATACAAACCTTCCTTTTGAATCACTCTATCTACCTATTAAAAAAAACTGCATTAACATCGGTAGCGTATTTTTAAAGATCTAATCATACATAGGGACAGACAGCGGGAAGCGACTTTGTTTTATACTGTGTAGTGAAGCGCAAGCACAAAACTGGAGAAAAAGGAAAGTACTTATTTCACATATACATATGCACATAATTTGCACATCTCAATTATTCAGCTTGAAATCATAAGGAACATAAACAAATATTAGAATTCCAAAGAATGTAAGGGATAAGTGTGTCTATTACTTACGGCAACCGGCTTACTTCCAACCAACCAAACGATCCCGATAAATACATTGCAACCATTTTGTGGTTTGTCTTAGCTTACTATTCAGTGTGGGAATAATGCATTCCGGTATTTGATTGTGAGCGATGCCGGTTCGGTACGGACGCTCATACACATGGGTATGTTCACAGTGGACCTGCGGCTTAACGAGTGAAGTTTAAACAGGAACAAGAAACTGAATACCTTACCTCTTTTTTTTATCGTGCCATTTTAATAGGGGAAATAGTGCCTAAGACGACATATTTTTGGTTTAAACATATATCTCAAATCAAATAAATAAAGTCATTTAATATGTGTATCATACTATTACTTTGAAACTTTTTATAATTAATGAAATAAGTTTTAAGATAACAAAATGTACAATTAATAAACTAACATTAATTACATATAATACAACGTGTGTAAGATGACACGTGTACAGTTTACGGTGACATGTCTTTAGTGGTTGTTTTACTTACATAATAATAAATAACTTTAGACAAACTTCTGGTCTAACCAGGGGAACTTTTACAGCCCAGCTTAATATTTTTCAGGAATTCGAATATAAATTATATCTACCACAGTAAATCCAAAAAGTCTGATCTTTCTGATCTACTAGTGCTTTTACTAAATGAATTTACATACATATGTTTATACATACGATTGAAAAAAAATTACCCTCCCTTTTACCATCCTTCTGATGCGGTCGGGTAAAAAGCAAAATGATTTTACCTTCTACGGATATGAAAACGGAGTAAATTATTACGACAACTTATAACGACATGTCATCTCACCAAGTTGATAACGAAAGTTTCATATAAATATCGTGACTAAATCGTATAGGTAAGCATCCGTCATTATCAGTATTTGGGTCATATAAAAACCTCTTTCTACGATTTAAATTAGTTTAAATGCAAGATCCTTACGTGAAGCATATTTTTACCAACAAATTAAATCATCAGAAGAATTGTGAGCATTCCAAAATCACGTACGTAGTATATGAGTTTTATTAAATTTTCTATAAACAATCATTCTTCATGGTTTTGCCCACCATTGCAAATGCAATGCAATGCGGAGATCTGGAAACGAGCAACGTGCTTTTTGTTATACCTTGCAAGGAAATACGTTATCATGATGTAATTTTAATGTAAATAGGCGGTAGACGGGCCCTTCGTTACTTAAAACTAAAAATAGTACTTAATACTTATATACTTAGAAAATTGCTAAAAATCTATGCATAAGTAATTTCAGACTAACGTAAAAGTTTCTTCAGACATTATTTAAGATAAGGTATATCAAAAGCTACTTACAATAGTGTAACTCTTTAAAGTGAGGTCAGTTAGGTAACTACCTTATTACACTGAGCACGGGAAGTTTCTTGGCAGTTAACTCCATTTAATGGGTTAGTTGAGGCACACATTACGTCGGGAATGTATAGGGCTTTTTATAAGAGTCCAGATATTGGTTATTTTGTTTTTTTTTTTTTTTATATATATAACGACGTGAGTGCGTGAAATGTGACGTCAGGATAGCCAGGAGTCTTCTATATTTTCCTTTCTTGAAGATTTCAAGTAAAACACAGGAATAAACTTCTTCGATTTATTCACAATTGAGGAGGTCCGATCGCTTCGACGGTTAAACAGGAATCTTTTTTGTACCGGCGTTTGCTCGCCTTTTTATAACAATGTTTGGTGGTGTAACAATTTATAGAGGGTTAACTAAATTACAATTCAAAAAATCATTAAATATTGCTAATTCAATAAACAAACAATTTTCGATCTTTAAACTAACTAAAATAATGATTATCAGCGACGTGTTTTTCATAAATACGCAGTGTCGCGCCGACATAAATAATTCATATCGCATTATTTTTATTTGATTACATAATGTCGTGTATCCATAGTGCAAGTTTATAAAAAACATTTTCCTAAAATGATTTACGCTTTCGCTTTATATTGCAATGTTGGAATAATGGCTTTTTGAAAACTGGTTTTATAAAAACTTGGACGGCGATAGTTTTGAACCACTGATCACATGTTTTAAATACGCTTTCTTCACTCATAGCCCCACACCAGGATTTTCTCCTGTGTCGTGGGTACCATGGATACACACAAGACGAATACACAAACACCCAGACCCAGAACATGAATCTAAACTCATAATTCAGATACCTGTCTGGCCGGGAATCGAATCGAATCGGGACCCATTGTGTGTCAGACTGATATGGTAACCGCTCCGCTACGCGGGTCGTCAGTGAAAAACTTAAGTTTGAATTTAAGTTTTATATTTACTTGTTAGTTTCGAGACTTAAGTTAGAGCCAATCGTGCTATTATATATCGCCGGATATATATTTAAAAAATGTGTTAAAGAAAAGAAGAATAATGTCTCTCCTTTAAAACAAAAAAAAAATACTAACATAAACCACAACTTTGTATGTAACCATCAGTCAATATTATTGTGTGGGTCCGAGCTAATGCGAGCTTACTGTAAGCGGAGGACCCAGCGGTGACGATCATAAGCTGGCGTATCCCTCACAAATTGGCTTTTCGTGCTCAACCTCTGAAGCGAACGAGCTTAGTAGCCTTAGGAACTCTATTTATGTGTCACATGATTTATAATAGCTTCGGAAGATCTAGTGCGACCGCCCGACCTTCCTAAATGACAGGCTCTTGACCCTGTAAGAAACTAGATCTATGACTTCTGCTTAATTCTTAGGATAATCAAGTCAAGTTTTATTATAGAAAACAAAAAGCTTTGTACATTTAGTTTTAAGTTGTCATGGTTATGAAAAGAAAAATTATTTAGTTCGGCAGTTATTTTAGGTTTTTGAAGTGAATCCTATGTCCCTACATGCTCGTTCTGTTATATGTACATAATAGGGAGTTTGGTAATTTTATCTTTATTTATTTATTTTAATCTTCGCAAAACAGCTAGAAAATACAATTATTATGCATATATGAGATGGAAGGCCAATTACAAGTTTTCGCAAATAGTTACTTGGTATACATCTACTAGTACCTATTAATGTGATAGATTTATATTGTAATTATTTATACTATTATTTGTTAAGCTAAAGATAACTTATTGAAAAATCCCTGGTTTAGCTTACGCGTTAACTTAGTGATGCTGGTGACTCAGTGATCTTAATCTCAATATTATTTTAAATGTGGAAATTGGAAAAGATGTATGTGTGTTCGTTACACACAAAAACTTCAGATTGCATTTCATTACAATTTTTCACACAGATTATGATCCGGATTAAGTTGTGAGATACCTGGTAATGCCAAGGTAAATGACATAACTGCGGCCCGAGCCGCAAGTTAGGCTTGTAGATTTAGATATGATTTAAACATTTTACTGTACTACTTAAGAGCAAAACGGATTAAATAAAACACCTTATAAGATAACAGCTTATATGATAACTGTCAAAACGTATACAAAGTCGTCACTACGTGCGTTGACAAATGCAGGAAGATAAAATCGTTTCTCCAATACAATAACTCGTTCTACACAAAGATAAAATGAATTTCTCGCCATAATGCCATGTTCGCGTGTGACAGAAATAAAACCGGACGAACGAGTATTTGTCATCATTCTGATATCCCTCGTTTCCCGTCGTCCGTCCGTCCGTGACGTCACAATGGCGTATTGTTGCCACATAAAGGCGAGTAACTGGACGTATTACGACCGCAAGATTGGACGCCATTGAAACCTGTTATTGGGAGTGGAAGCTTGGTAGGAGCATCTGAACATTCCGAACTCATTTGTAGTCATATCAAATCATTTGCATCTTTTGTCATGGGAAGTTGAATTCTTTGAAATTGCAGCTATTTAAGCTATTCTTTCCCTAGTAACGTTTTTAAGGCGCAAGTTTGTGGAGATGTTACTTTTCACGCAAAGGCTACAGATCTCATTCCGGTGAAATTTGGCAAACAAAGATTTTTCGACTTGGGTTGACACATGGAATACTTATTACTATGATAAACGTAATGATGAAGCGGGAGGGGGCCGCGGGAGTAAGCTAGTCACCTATAAGATTCTTCATAAATTAATATTTATTATATTTTTATTACAATTCCTAATAAAATAAATAAGCACTTTGGGAGTCATGATTATTACGACTGTCTCCGAATATCTACTTCGTGATTATCATGAAAACAGTAACGTAGCAAATATATTTAGTTAGATTTGCACTTTCAAGTCATAATACGAGTAATGTAAACTAAGATCTCATTAAATATGGTTTAATCTAAGTCACATATCGTCACAAGCGTTATTATTATTAACCACATTACTTAGCTAATACAACAGCTCACTAATATACTAAGCGTCAACACTTATGTTGGTTCGTCTTACGAGAATTTAATCAATTTTAATTTTTTAATCAGACTGAAGTAGCAAACAAGCATGCAGTCTACCTGATGGTAAGTGGTCACTGCCGCCCATGGACATCTGTAATCAACTACATACAGAACATGGGTTTCATTGAAGTCAATCGCAGATGCGTTGCTACTCCCGAGGACTATGATGGTCGCCTTATGTGAAAGTGTGCCGGCAACCACACCCTTCTATCACTTATAGAATAGACAAGCAATATATTGTTTGTATCTATTCAAAATTACGGAACAAGAAAATCCTGACGTTTGTCTACTACGATTAATCCCAGCAAATAAGTTCTTTAAGCAGTTGCAAAAGTCAACTCGCGTCGTAATTTACATTTCTCTTTCAATAGCAGGCGCAACATAATTGCGTTAGTGCTAGTTCAAAGCCCGCTACAATATTAACCGCGCTGTTTGCTCCGACCACCCACACAACGCGTTAATACTTAATATTCTATTACCCGACCTCACACACACACAAGCATGCACGGTACGGTAATATGTAATATCCAAATGTGTGCGGAGTCAGCGTTAGATTAAACTAGGCGAGTTTTGTATTGTTTGAATTGTATTGTTACGATATACCTACGGTGTCGAATATGTTTTGTATGAGTTTAAATTAACAATTGTGTGGGAACTTTCATAATAATATATTTCTTATCTTCAAAGTTAAAAAGTGTACATAGGAAAGTTCTAAGTGCAAGTAAGAATAAACTGAAATGTTATTTTGTAAATTTTTTTGAATGATATTATTCTCCCTTTTCAAAATTTCTATTTTCTTGGGTAGCTTTTAGTTCAACGTGAGAACAATAAGTATTTCCAAATTTATACTATTAAAAATAAAAATATATTATTCACTCATAGATAATATGACAAAAATAACAGTATTACCTTATTTATTTACATGGACAGACGTATTCACGTTTACTCAGAAAAAGAAAACGATTTAACTCGTGCTTTCTTAAATTTTCTTTAATAGTGCCTGTTTTAATTTTTTTTTACATATAATAAAAGTAACAATTACATAAACTGATGCGTCGCTAGTGGTCACACAAGGCCGCCTTAGGAAGACACAATATTTTTTTGTAACATGCACAAGTATTGCATTTCATAACTGTGTAGGATGTCTAAGAATTTTACATACCACCGAAGTACCTATAGCCACTAAAATTTTAAAATCGTTAAAACCATAAACCTGACTCTTTAAAAAAATGAAACGTTTTTTAGATTTGTCTCAAAATAGTAGCATTAGAAGTTTTGAAATATATATTTTATGTAGTGGTGTATTTTATACCCTTCATTGTTACTCATATTGTTATGATAATACAAAATTGACTTCCTCCCATACCCACTATAAAAAAGGGGGAGGAAGCTAACTAATTCTGATCACAGCCGCCACATTTTAAAAATTATATAGCATAAGTCACTCTGACAATTGAATCGATTCCAACAATGGATTTACAAACGTTTAGCCATACATTCATAATTACATATTATGCTCGAAAAACAGTGATAGCCTAATGTTTGAAATTTGCCCTCTCAATTGGGACGTGCGAGGTTCAAATCCAGGCACGCACCACTGATTTATGCGCGTATTAGAAATTAATTATCGCTGTTTTTCGGTGAAGGAAAAATTGTGAGGAAACCTACACATCCGAGAGTTTTTTTTTTTAATTGCGGAAGTGTGTTAAGTCCACCAATTCGAACTTGGCCAGCGCGGTGGACTATGGCCTAAAACTCTCTCATTCCGAGATAAGGCCCGTGCCCAGCAGTGGAACAATAATGGGTTGACGATATGCTCGAAAAACATTTCCCTCCTTCTGGCATAGTCGAGTAAAGACGCTCTATGTCCTTGTTGTACTTTTCTCAACACGAATTTCTTACAGCTGTACGAGACATGGAGTAATTTATGACTTATTGGACAATTCTTATCTCATATTTTCAAAATGAATCACATGTCCTTCAACAAGATTTAGCGCCTGCTATCCAAAGACAACTAAGACTGATGACTTAACGTAGCCGTAAGGAAAATGGCTTGCTATTCTTCGTGTTTTGCAAATAATCTTGTCAAAAATGTTCGAGTTAGAAAACAGACGCACTTATGCATTTGTAAAGCGACAGGCGAGACAGGAACATGAAGGAACAAAAGGAAGCGTGAATTATTGAAAGGCCGCGCGAGACAATACCGACACTCGGCAGACGCGAAATTGTTCGCGTGAGCACTACTCGCTCCCACGCAATATGTGTGCTTCCTTTACTGTTTTTGATAGGTTTTGGTAAAAAAAGAAGTTAAGATAAAAAAAAAACCGTAATAATTCCATATAGGGCATATATATACCTTACCCTATTTTCTGGAATTTTTGGCATTAATTTCAAAGTCAGAGGCTGGAAGATGAGTTGCATTATATGATGAGATAATTAAGAATCAATAGAACAAGAAATACAATGAAAAGCTTCAGATTCTATCTTCGCTCAGACAGATATCTATATATAATGTAGAATCGGTTCCGGGTCTGTATGATTTGGTGTGATGTCGATCTTGAAAAGCACCATTTTATATCTTCCCAGAGATGTTGTAAGACACAACTAAGGTAAGAAATCTGAGATGAGCAGTTGAGTCTTTCTGTGTAATACGATCATCAACACGCACGCCAAGCGCAGTGATTTATTAGCAAAAACTTCCTAAGGGAAGTCTAAGTCCAAAAGTAGACTTCGTAGAAAAGACCGTTAGATTGCCGTAGACCGTATTTTGCTGCATTATTTTATGAGTCGATCGAACCACCTGCATCATAGATAAGTCAAATTGAACGATAGTAAGTGATGAGATTATTTATTACTACTAGTCACCCGTCGCATCGGTCGAAATTCACGGTAATTTAAAATAAAAAACTAAACTTCATATTGTCCAAAGTAGCACGAATGTTTCTCAAATTCAAACAAAATGTAATATTTTTCAAGTAAATTTGAAAACGCCCGTTAGTTAATTATCTAAGCCGCATTTAAAAGCAATAGTGGTATTTTGACAAAAACATCTGGCATTTTTGACGTTATGTGTTTTCATAGTAAAACATTGAGTGTTCTATTTGGTTTATAATGTATGTGTTTGTGACAAATGCACGGTAGGGTGTGTAATGTCTTATATTGATTTGATGTATGAATTATATGCATTATTTGAAATAAATATTAACATTCTGCACTTTTGCACGGTTATAGTTGACGTAGAGAAGGATCTCTACGTCCACTATAACCGTGCAAAATTTCATACTAATCCGTACGCGGCATATTACTTAAAAATGCACCACAAGTTTGTGCTTCACGTATTATTATATAGAGAGAGAAGATAGTACCCTAAAACAGACATGAATATAATAGAAAATTTGTCGAAGCATTACACATGATAAAATTAGTGAAGAATGACTGAAGTCAGGCCGCTGTGTATTTGTTCCAGGAGATAGCGGATCGGGAACAAATAGGCTCGTGTTACTGCCTCAGTGTTTTATGTGGCGAAGGAAATGGAAAACCATTTTTTTCCTCGATCTTTGAGGAAAATGAATAAGTTTTAGATATATTTACGCATTTTCTCTCGTACCGGCAATGTTGTAAGACACCTGTCTCTGTAATAAAGTAACGTAATAGAATTATGTTGTTTCTGTTATTCTGTGTTGTCTGAAATTCGATATAATTACTTCTAATACTTCATATATCGGTATCTACATATATTATATAAAATTAGACCTTTTTTTTGTTTTCGAGGGGAAAACTTCAAAAGGTACCCGACACCGTGGGAGCGACGCAGGGTTATGTGGGATTTTTACCGCACTAAAACCCCCCTGGTGGCCATCCTCGGCGCTGAAAAGGAGGACTCCGGGATCTCGAAACGACTTCAACCGGAATCCGGCTCCTCCCAGATGGGCGGCTGGGCCCACCGCTCCGTCTAGTCTTTACAACGGTATGCGACCACACATACCGCCGGCCTTCCCGGGATTGCCTGACCGAACGGTTCGAGATCCCACTCTAGCCATCTGCAACCCCGGAAGCCCTTTTTAGTCGCCTCTTACGACAGGCAGGCCGTAGCCTTATTCTAATCCCAGAGCTACAGGACCGATAAAATTAAACCTAGTTTGTAACAATAAATTCAAATGCTATACTAAACTCCAAAACATATGTAAACTTTCGACAATGTCGTATTTTAATTAAAGACACCTAGCGTGATTTGCTTGCGTAATATTACGACACATCTTACATTCAATTTGTTAATCAAAGACCTCTATAGCAAGTTAGATTCCAGCCGCTCCAAATTCCAGCGTCCATTAAGTGATTAAACGAGCGAAGTTGGTAATGACGGCGGCACTCTGCTCTAAATCTGAAATCTGTCGACACGGCGTTACGGGGCTCGAACTCTTGACATCCGAGAGAGCTCTTCAAGTCACATACTTCGAAGGCTGGTCCAGTAATTCCAATGGGCGGCTGATCGAACACCATTTTGCACGGTAATAAATTTTGTCCGCTGAACATTACTGTGATCTCTCCGTCCTATGTTTCAATTGTTTTACCTGGTTGGTCGTAAAGCTCAATATAAAGCGACGAAATTAGATACGATTTTTTTACAGTTCCAAGTCCATGTCGTTAAATCCAAATAATAAAGTAGACCTTAGAGATAATAGTCTTTCTTCACTATGTAACTTATATTTCTTGTCTCCTTATACGATTAGTTTTAGTTTGTTTTATACAAAGAAAGTTCACATACAGCAGTTAATGTGAACAGTGCCTATCAAATTAACCTTGAGTCAGTTTGATAAAGAACAACAATATTGAGATAAGAAGCTAATAAGTAAAGCATTACAAATGATGATATACATTAAAACTAATTTTACAAATAATGACAATTATATTAATATCCTAAGAGTAACAGAATAAGTTCTCTATTATCTTTATATCACATTGACTGTGAGTGACTGCACCACCGCTTTTGTTTCTTATGAAGCTTATATGACTGTAACATTTAATGCAGATAGAAGACGAGCATGTAGTCCATCTTGAGATACATTAAAGATACTGCCCATGACTATATTAACCAATCTCAAATAAAAACTGGTCTGCTATTATGTCACAAATAAGAGCGGAAGTTGTATCTCTGAACTCAAATAGTGAAGAGTTCTGCCACCTGCAACTATATACTATTATAGTTCACTGGTATAATATCAGAGCAAATTTCAGTAGCGATGGCTAGTAACAGGTGGACTATATGCCCGTTTAGTATATCCATAGCATAAAGGCATAAATAAAAGCGTGTAGTACGTTTACCATATTAAAAGTTTCCTCGTTGGCGCTCGACACAGGTGAGCGCTCTTAGCACTTCACGAGGTCCGCTCTATGCAATATGGAGCCACGTTCATTTTGTATACAATTTACGTGGCAACTTGAATGGCGGGTACTCGTGTACTTACCCACTCACATTATGTTTGAATTTATCGCAGCTGGAGCTACGGTCGATTTTCGTTAAGCAGATAAGTTCCTTTCAACACGGTGTTATGACATTTATGTGATTAAATATTTTCTATCTTTAAAACATGTTAGGTTTAAACATTTATCATCTGCACTTTCAACTTATGTTGCAAAACAACTAGTTATATTGTTGTAAAGTAAATTAATAAACTAGTTGTAAGTAACTTGTATGAGGTTTTTTTTATTGTATCTTTTTCGTCCAGGGAGGTACCACCGCCGCACCTATTTCTACCGAGAAGTGGTTCTTGCGCTTCAGTGGAATGGTGAGGCTGCTGGCTCACTTTTGTATAAGACGACAATCTTAGTTCTCAGAAGTGGTAACGTATCGATGGTTGACTTCAAATAATACCCTTGTTTTGTACGCGGTTGTTTAGAGATATCCATAAGGAGGCAATGACCGCTTATCATCAGGTGCAAACATACTTGTATGCTCGTTTGGTACTTTTATCTTATAAAAGTTATATTAAAATACAATCATTTATTTGTGTTTGCTGCGTATATAGATCGTAGAATACTTCAGGTTCGTTTGTCCGTTCGTCTTTTTACTGTTTGTGTCAAAATAGTAACGTGACAGTGCTATAATATATAATTAAATTATATTTTAAATGGTCTATATACTTTAATTTGATACTTACATTACTATGATAAAAATAAATCGTGCCTCTTCCAACCCCCCCTTATCTCTATTCGGACACGCTATATTTAAAAATTATATAGTCATTCTTCAAATTAAGTCGATTCCAACGTTATGTCGTATATTACAATCCGTCAAGCCATCTGAGCTGTAACATGCCAAAGAAATACATACATAACACATACAATCATACATACATTAAAAAAACATTACCCTCTTTCTAACGCAATGGGGTAAAATCAGTCGTGCACCCATTTCTACTGTGGGCACAAAAATAATGAATTATTGTTGGAGAGGCGGCGTGCTCCACGAATTGCATACATCCGGGCGTTGCAGCCGTCGCTGTGAAGTGTATGAGGAACGAAATAAAAATTGAATTTCAAATATTTCACGAGTGAGCTACGCCGGATTGTTTGAAACCACTCGTCACACGCCATTCGCAATTTTATTAAGCACGCAGTCCATACATACGCCTGTCTACATCTCCCATATGAATGTTTTCAGGAAGGGGCATGACAATACTAGCTTTTTACCCCCGGGTTGTAAACAGTAATGTAATATGTAAAAATATATTTTTTAATATATATATTTTTAATGAAAGTATCCTTTGTTTTTCCTAATATATGTGTAAAAAGTTTTATGACGTTCGGTTACTTTTGGCCTGAAAGCGTAATAATTCAATTCAATTGTACATTCACATGTACAGTATAACCAGGAAATAGATGCCCAGTGTTATAATTCGTATGTCCTGAAAGCAATTTATTCTTTTAATCCATTTCATTTTTAATTCAATTAGATTTTTTTTGGTTATTAAACTAATAGACTCGAAATGAGACGATTGTCAAAACATAGAATTTAAACCACCATAAATCATGGGGAACCACAACAAAAAATCTAAAAGAATCCAGCCATTTCTAAGTTTTAGAAATACTAACGCGATTTATTTTTATATGTACAGTCTAAAGTATTTCGAGCGTGCAGCTCATCTGATGGGAACTCGCCACTGCCTGAAGTTGCCTACAGATTCAGTGATATAGATGCCAGATATTTGTGAAAACTATTTGAAACATAAGTGCCCCAGGTGTCGAAATGTTAAGGGCTTTGCGAACTGTTAAATAACTTTTTATCTAAATAGTAAAAAATGGGTAATAGTTCTAGCTGAAGGTGGTAGAACCGATGAAGTTCGACCGAGGAAGTATCACTGCCACACTTATTTCTAGCGTGAAGCATTTTTTGCGTTTGGATGGAAGGGTGTGGTTGCCGGCACTCTTCTATATGAGGCGACCATCATAGTCCCCAGGAGTAGCAATGCATCTGTGATTGACTTCCATGAGCGACACTGACCACATACCATCAGGTGGACTGCATGCTCATTTGCTACTTCAGTCAGATACAAAAAAGCCTAAGTAGGGTTTAGTGGTCACTGCTGTCCTAGCCCATCATCATAGTATCAAGAAGACGAACCATGAAATTTCATACCCTTGTAAGTTTTACCACTCGTAGTAAAACAAAAAGAAAATTTCCCTTGATACATTGTACTAAATGGTGACGCGATGCAACAAAATAACATTGTAGAGTTTAAAAAGTATTGTCAACGGAGACCGGTAGTTAAATTGTAAATCTCTGCCATCGATTTTGCTTTATTCCAACTACTGTTACACTACAAAGTGAAGAACTGTTGTTATAGTATTTTGTTTCACAGAGTGACGCAAATTTTATAATATTGTGTCAAATAAAACTATGTTATTAATTTTATACCATTTTTGTACGGTTTTTCCGTCTAAAAGAAAACGATGAGCGACGAGCAAATATTAATACTAACATGGTTAATTTATTAACACAAAAACCCGATTGCTTAAAATAAATTGGTTCTCTTTAGTTTTATTTTCTATTTTTGTAATAATCCATTTTATTTATATTTTTTTGTTTTTTATTTTCTAGTAAAATATAAGTATTATAATATGTACATAGTTTTTGTCGACATTAAGTTTTCATTTAATACCTTCTCGAATTTTCTTTGATTGCATGCGCCATATTAAAAAATATATATAGCTTATGTCACTCTAATTCAAATTTCATGATATGACATACGTTACAATGCGATAATCCGTCTCGACTGCAGCCAAAGAAAAAACATCCGCACATACGCTCGAAAAACATATCATTCAAAATTTTAGTCATCTCAAGTTAATATTAAAACTATTGTAGTAAAATTTCTCTACTGTGAAGAAGAAACACATGACTACAATTATTTCATTCTTTAAAATAAATATATCTCCAACACATGCAGCACTCAGTGGGTTAATTAAGAGGAGCACAACGTCGATTCGTATTTGCGAACTTGTACTGTCTTCCTGTCTGGCTCGTGTCTCTTATCTAGATGTGTCTAGACACATTATACTCTCTAAGTGTTCAGAGAAAGTTTCAACTCCCTCTACTCGCTGTAAATAATTGCATTAAGTACTGTACCATTAAATATACTCAAATACGACGAGACGTAGATATTTATACAACATTTTTAGATACGTTGCAATATATGACATATATTTAATTAAAATTAAGATATCGGATACATATGAAAAAATATATAAACCATATATTTCTGTTGTAATATACAAAGTTATAATTGTGTGTCGCTACAAAAAGAAAGTTTTGTCAACTTTGACAATGTTGCTTGAAATAATGGCACATGGTGCAATGGTGGTCTAGCTATAGTTATAAGAAATAAATAGTGTTTGTTGTAAAGTTCATAAGTTTTAATTTATTACCAAAAATTGCAAATCAGCAAACGAATATCATATTAAGCAAACGTATTATATTATTTGTATATACATATTTGATTCCTTGATGTTATATCTTCTCTAACTATTACCGCCACATTTTTATTAAGCTGTACATAGATGTGAACATTGATGTAAATGTGTTATGAGTAATCCCAGAGAAGCTTTGACAAGAATTTGCTAAAAGGATTACAAAAAGCGGGTTTTAATCAAATATACGTGATGTGCGAGCTGTATTCACCGTGGAGCATGCTCGTACAAAGACGTGTTGAATCAATTCAAACCGTGAAGTACTATTTACTTACCTGAAAGCTTCGTTTATTTACATTTATACTATTTATTATTCAGCCTAATTACGACTGCGTCAGGAGGGTATTATTTTTCGAGCGTATGTTTGTATGTACATATGTTTCTAAGGTGGTAGAACCAGTGTAGTTCGACCGGGGAATTACCACCGCCACACCTATTTCTAGCGTGAAGCACTTCTTGCGTTTCGATAGATGGGTGTGGTTGCCGGCACACTTTCACATGTGGTGACCATCATAGTCATCGGGAGTAGCAACGCATCAGTGATTGACTTCAGATGGAACCCATGTTCTGTATGAAGTTGATTACAAATGTCCATGGGCGGCAGTGATCACTTACCATCAGGTGGACTGCATGCTCGTTTGCCACTTAAGTCAGATAATAAAAAAATCGGCTCGGTTTGAAAAGTAACATAAGTTAAATAAATTTTAAATATGAAGCCTGCGTTCAGAGAAAAAAGGGTAGAGAGATATTTCTTGTTAAAATCAAAACAAAATTGATATCAAATGAAATCTGGTACATTTCAAAAATGTACATATTGTAATACTTTTAAGTTACTATTTTGACACAAACTCCGAAAAAATTATGCATTCAATAAATTATAAAAAAAACACAAAATATCCGACTAAAAGTAAAATTTTAGCAGTCGTGTTTCTGTTTTCATAATAATTACTTACATATACAAAGTGTTGTTCGCGCAGAGATAAAATTTACACTGTTGTAAGCTGGTGTAAACCCGTGTGTTTTATTTCTGTTTAAACAAGAACCTTCTGGAACAATGCGGGTATAAAAATGCGCGATTATCCTGCACGAGAGCTGTCCTCACGTGAATACGTACAAATTTATTTGGGTGTACAACCCATTAATGTCCCACAGCTGGGCAGAGATCTTCTCTCAGAATAATGAGAGAGTTTTAGGCCATAGTCCACCGCGCTGGCCATGTGTGAATTAGTGGACTTCATGATTTTTCTTTCACTGAAAAGCAGTTATAATTAATTTCTCATACGCACATAAATCAGTGGTGCGTTCCTGGGTTTGCACCTCGGACCTCCCGATTGGGGGGGCAAGTTTCAACCATTAGGCTATCACTGCTCTATACTTAATCTATACTTATTCTAAAAATATAATTAAAAAATGTGAATACAAGAGAGCAACATATTACAGATAATTCCATTTATTTGAGATACTTGTTCTACTATTAATCCATTGTGTTATATGTTTTTTAATACAATTATGTAATAGTTACGCATTTTTATATGCACTTTTTTTATATGCACATTTTTATACGCACGATTATAATGAAAAGTCTATAATATAAAATACACAACTACAAAAACTTTTTCCTTCTATCCTCATCAAAATTTCCTTGGATTTTACGTAATCAGTATGAAATGGATACGTATTTTAAATACGTTCATAAGCATATGGATGTATTTAAAATACGTGTATTATTTATTGTGAATGTATTTAAACATTAGGATGAGTTTATTATTGTACCAGTTAAGTTCGACCAGCGAGGTACCACCGCCACACTAATTTTTAGCGTAAAGCAATTCTTCCGTTTCGATGGAAAGGTGTGGTTGCCGGCTCACTTTAAATGAGGCGACCATTCTAGCCCTCGAGAGTGGCAATGCGTCTGTTATTGACTTCAGATAGAACCCATGTTTTATTTGAAGTTGCTTACGGATGTCCATGAGTGGCAGTGACCACTAACCATCAGGTGGAGCACATACTCGTTTGGTACTTTACACTTTAAAAAAACACATTGGTTTTAGATAGATACATAGATAGATAACACATTTATTCCACAGCTTAAGACACAACACAAGAAAAAAAAAACATAACAAATAAAACTAACAATACAAAATGAAGATACAACAATAATAAGAATAAAAATAATTAATCTAATATAAAATATAAAGTGCTGCAGCAAAAGCCCATGAAAAAGGTTCCGGAGCTCAGCAAAAGCTGAGGTTAAACCCCGGCACTGATTTTCAGTCCGGACCATTTCCGAACGCAACTCGGAAGGCTGTACGTATGTCTATGATAAACATAGTGTTTATATCCTCTATGGTCTATGTCAAACTGGTGTCAAACAAAAATTCTACCCATGTTTACATTTTTTTCTATATGCAAGACTACTAGACATTATGAGTAAGGGTTAAATAGAAACTAGTTGAAAAGTATAATAAATGAAACGAACCTGAAAACAAGTATTGCTGTAATGTATCCTAAAATGAAAATTATGAAGACCAATCGTCACCCCGCATTTGTGAGTGATTATTGCAGGAACAACGCCACCCGATAATTAGCTATAAACAGTAGGTAAGTAGATCAACAGATCAGTTTTCTGTCATAATTTTAAAATACATTGCAAGTTACGGACGAAAACGAAATCAGAAGCGTGCAATATACATCGCAATATACGAGCGTAACCTACAACAATGCGCGTTTTGATATAACCACAGTATTATTATCATACAGTAGTCTAACTCTGCCGTGTCCTTGAATTTTATACCTACAGTGGCGTTGGGCGAAAGATTGCGTTAGGGCTGCCTGCCTATAGTATTTTAATTACATCTGCCAGTATGAATACTTTCTTTCTAGATTTTTGATAGTAATTATTATATATTTTTATTTAAACAAATACAATTCATGGTGAATTGTATAGGAAGTGTTGAATACATGTAATGTTTTTTAATTAGTCGATTTAGGTTATAAAAAATAACTTTTATTTTAATATGTGAGACTTTTAATAACAAATCATTATTTTACTACTAATAATTACAAATTTGACACTGAAAAATCTTTGCGCCTCGACTGAGACGTACGAAAACCTTTATGATTAAATTTAATAGCAAGTCTGTCATCCCTGTAGCTCCGGGATCGGAATAGGGCTATGACATCCCCTGCCTGTCGTAAAAGACGACTAAAAGGGGCTTCCGTGGTTGCAGACGGCTAGAGTGAGAGTTCGAACCGTTCGGTCAGGCAATCCCGGGAAGGACGGCGGTATGTGTCGGCGATCGCATACCGTCGTAAAGACTAGACGGAGTGGTGGGCCCAAACGCCCATCTGGGAGGAGCCCGATGGGGCAACGCGCTCGGAGGATTCCGGTTGAAGTCGTTTCGAGATCCCGGAGTCCTCCTTTTTAGCGCCGAGGACGGCCACCGGGGGGGTTTTAATGCGGTAAAAATCACACATAACCCTGCGTCGCTCCCATGGCATCGGGTACCTTTTGAAGGTTTCCCTCTCGACAACAAAAAAAAGGTTTAAAAATGTAATTGAAAAATTAAAATGATTTATTTATTTTATGTAGTTATTTATTTATCGAACAAAATTCAATTTTTTGCTAAAATATCACTTACCTATAACTATGTACTTTATTGAAATACACTTCGCGCCAATGGCAGGTAGGACACTCATACTTACCTATGTCACTTCCCTTTATCATAATATCCTTTAATTATTTATGGATCCAGGTATTACATTCGATAGGAAAGCTAAAAACCAATTTATTAAAAAAGAAACAAAGAAAGAAGGTAGTTCTAGTACATTAAAAAAACATTATAATTGTCTTACTTTTCGTAGTTTCAAGGCAATTTAAAAAATGTTATCTTTGGATGTGTTAATGTAGAATTCAAACAACCGAAAACAGCACAATATAGTCTACAATTCTTCTTCGCCATATTATTAGTAAAATAAAAAAATCACTGTTCAAAAAATCGTTACACCGTCCGCTCGTCTCTACGGCACATTCGGGTCTGTTTGTAAACCGAATGCAAACCGAAATCGAGGCGCGTAGGTATAACTTGCGTTTCGTGCGCTTCTAAGGAGTTAGACTACTGTAGATATTTATACCGTGATATAACATAATAAACTCGTACTAATGGCAAGTTCCCTAATCTCGCGCGTCGCGTGATCTGCGTGCGGAGGGCCGCCGCGACCCGCGATGTACGCTGACCTAATTTTATCCCGCGTCGTTGTATACAGACTAGTATTTGCTAAGTTTCTATACTGTACTAGCTCCTGCTTACTATGTTTTTGGAACGAAGTTACTTATCGCGCGTTGCGAAGGAGGCTAGACGAAAAAATCAGAGGAAAAGTTGTCAAGGCACTTTTTGCTGTACACTATAGCAAAAGTGTCGTGACTACTCTCCTATAGCTGGATTTACAACTTACATACATGCGCATTACTTATTCTATACATATAAGTGGTAAATTCATTTTTGATGAACATTGGCTGGGTGGTCACTATAGACATAGGTATAGACAGAATATCCATCCATCCATCCATCCATCAGCCTTTGAAAGTCCACTGTTCGACCGGTCCTGGGCCATCTGAATCCAGCGGTTACCCGCCGTCTTCTTCAGGTCACCAGTCCACCTGGTCGGGGGGCGGCCTGCACTCCTTTTGCCCAGACGTGGTCTCCATTCGAGGACTCTTCTACCCCATCGGTTGTCTGTCCTACAAACGATGTGGCCTGCCCACTGCCATTTCAGCTTACTAATTTTGAGAGCTATGTCGGTAACTTTCGTTCTCTTACGGATTTCACAGAATATACGCACTATATATTCCGACTTTAAATTCCCGCCAGACAACTAATCAAGTGCATCCTCTGATATCACCACCGCACCGATTTATCACGTAAAAGAGCTTGCGTTGATATCGGCTAACATTTTTTTTATAATTGAACTTGGCGATAAGACGGGCTACCTGATGGAAAGTAGTCACCGTCGCCTACGGACATTTGCATTAGCAGAGGAGTTGCCAATGCGTCGCCAGCTTTGAAGGAGAGCTCTTTTCGCACCTGTTTTGAAGAGCCCTATGTCATAACGCTCCGAGAATACCTCAGAAGGAAGCTCAGCACAAATGAACCGATCATCTTAGTTCTCAAGAGTGTCAGGACATCCAATGGTCGACTACAGTCAGACCTCCTATTCTATATGGAGTTAATTGCAGGCGTTTAGGGTTTATTGCGTTCACTTACTACCAGGTGGGCAACATGCATATTGTCTAATATTTAAATATTTGGCAGCCATTAAAACATTTTTGCAGTAAATTAAAAGTACATAAACAGATATTTTCGGAAAAATTCTCCACTTACCCACAGCGATAATCAAATGCCACTCATCATTTCACCGCTACAATGGGTAACAATGGCCAATCATTCCGTAATTGCTTTAGAAGAACTCGAACGCAACGCGTTCATTAGCTTAATTACCGCTCGGTATCGACAATGTTCGGAGGTTTTTATGACGGGATGAAAATGAGTGCCGCGGAACCGCCCGATCTGTTGATTGGCACGCTACAAGTTCGGGAAATTAGTCACGGAATGATAGATGGAAATGATAGCGCCCAAAGAAATCACTAATTAAATAAGGAATTAGGATTATCAATATTTCTAACGCTTATTAAATTTTGCTAGTGAGATAGTGTGTATTTTGTAACTGTTTCATGCAAAAAGCACACAGATAGTTTATGACCTGGATTTACAAATGAGATCTCGTCAACCCATTATTGTCCCACTGCTGGGCACGGGTCTTCTCTCAGAATGAGAGAGTTTAGGCCACAGTCCACCGCGCTGGCCAAGTGCGAATTGGTGGACACATGAGATACTAATTATTAAGGTAAATGTGATAATAGTGGGCGTCATAATTACTAATTTATTAAAGAGGAGCCGCGGCTGTAAAGTAGTCATACAAATGTTTTAATTTTGTACAATAATACTTTACTATTGAATCTCCTAATCTATTGGGATAACATTTGTTGTCCAAGGGAATGGTACAAAGTAATGTTCAAAGTTTTCGTTTAAGTCCTTTTATTCATTTATAAATTCATTAGGATTGCCAACGGATCGTACACATTACATTTTGTGAAACAATTAAATAAGTCCTTATTATATGTCGTCCCCATTAAAGGCGACCACGTCTTACAATATAATTATAATTATTAATATGAATCAATGTAGCAACTAAACATACTAAGGAAAGAAAGAACCACCAGATTACTTATAAACTATATTTAACAAAATCATATTCTAATATTGCCATAAATTTAATGAATTATATAAAGTTAATCATTATTATTATTATTAATTATTCTTATTAACCATTATTAATTATAATTATAGCCCTCTAAGTTACCACAATATTATTTGTAAAGCATCTTTGTGGTTAATGGCAATATTGTTTAAAACAAATTTAATTACGATTTGATCACCGAAGCTTCAAGAGGCTCTTCCGTAATGAGATACTAAAATCTTTTTCATTAGTAGCAAGACGACGTAGTGGCTCGCCAGCCACTTTTTTGATGCGTCGGCACAAAATTATCATTAATTTTCAGTTAAAAACTCAAAGCTTTGGGAAGTGAATTCTGGCGTTAAATGGCGGTGCGGGGGCGGCCCCGGGAGACCGCCACCGAGCGATCTTTGCTCAGCCAACAGATCTGTATCAATTTTTAAAACATCTTTTATAGCAGCATATTTGCAAAATTCTTTACTTAAAATTTTGTATGAAATTTATTGTGTTTGAAGAGCTTCGTGTGCTTATTTGTAAACCAAATAAGCGATGATGGAGCTGTTTCCGAGTAAATATAGGCAGTGGTAACGTAAATATGTTACGATAAAAGAGTAAATCTTTTAATAAAATGGCCCAGATGTAGTTGACACGTAGGACACAGTTGCCATTATATTAATAATACGAAAGTAAAATAAAAAGTAAGCGAAGTTACATGAATAATTCTCATTCCAAGAGGCACTTAGATATTTTAATAAATTGTAAATATATCGATTTCCATTTAGTCTGAAATATATTTGGAAAACGGTTTACTGCAAAATTCATAAAGTGAAGAATCGAGGAATACTTTGTAAGTATGATCGGTGCAATAAAACGTGAAGATGTCTGCGGGCCGCGTGCTCGGAGCGCGCGTCTTGCTTGCTTTTATAGCTTCCCTTCCCGGTTCATTGCAGCGATCCAAACGGTCTTAAAACGTAACAGTTTTACATGAAACTTACACAAAGTTTCATAACTGATTCAAGCGGAAATATGACTTCCTCTCATAAAATATCTTGTTGATAGGTACTTCAGTCAATTTATACAGCTAAGATATGAGATATACGCTACAGTAATATGTTTTAGTAAGATTGAACTACCAAACAAGCATACGCTCTACCTTAGAGTAAGTGGCCTCTTATGGTACTTATTAAAAATCACTTGTGACTCTTATTAATTGTGATGTTACCATTGCCTTCTTTGAAAATAACTATTCGGGTTTCATTGGTTTTAAATAGATAGGGTAATTAATACGTTGTAAAATGGTAAAACGGCCATGGTTCGAGCGGAGAGATGCCACATCCACACCTATTTCTAGCGCGAACCGTTCTTACGTTTCCATAACAGGACGTGGCTGCCGCCACACTTTTATATGAGGCGACCATCTTAATATAAACCATCTTAGTTCGAGAGTAGCACCATATCTGCTATAATTAAGGATGTCCACTTCACGTCGGGTAGCAGAGTTCACTTGGGTACCATCAGGTAGGCTTCGGGATCGTTTGAAAATAAATATTAGAATATATTTTTAATGTTACAATAAATAAATCTAAATCGCCAAAGGTTTGCGCGTCGGTCTGCGGCGTCCCAGACCTCTTAAGATAATATAATGTGGAACGAAAACATTTTTGTAATTTATCTTTTACCGCAGTAAAAAGTGCTTAGCCGGTTTATCTGATTATTTTTCGTCTTAAGGTTTATATATCTTTACAAAAAATCATTTGTAGAACCGGCATAGTTTTTACCAACTTCTAGCCCTCATATAACAAATCTTTTTTTATGATATCAAAAAATGTTTATATAGACCAAAAGTTCAATAAAAAAAACTCCGATAGAACCAGATAATTTGTTTTATGTATCGTATTAACTTACAGATATTCGATGATTTAATTGATTCTTAAGCAATTCACAATAGTGTACAAGTGTGGTATTTATCCGCTTAGTACAGAAATTGCCTTGCTGATTGTGGAAAGCCTGCCAAATGAAATCCTTTTATCACAACTAGCAACTCAATTAATATACGAATAACCTTTTCAGCCCATACCATTGATATAGACAGCGTATTAACGTTAAGAAACAGACACGACTATCGCATTAGCGCGTCGCCCGCGAGTACACAGAGACCCTTATCTCGCATTCTTTCCACATAACGTGCTGGTGTCTTTCACTAGAGCCGAACCCCACGGGTGTTGGAGGCTTCCCGACAGTGACCACTGACGGAACACGGATATCGCATTAGCGCCACCTTGCGACTTCGGCGCTACTTCACACATCGGGTATCGATACATGTATATACCACTATTTCACTTTTGTTAGTTTAATATTAGTTGTAACAACTTACTTTTGACGACCCGCGTAGCATACCGATCTGACGCGCAATGGGGTCTGGGTTCGATTCTCGGTTAGACAGGTATCTGAATGATGAATTTAGATTCCTGTTCTGGTTCTGGATGTTTGTATATTCGTCTTTATGTGTGTCCATGGTACCCACGACACAGGGGAAAATCCTAGTGTGTGGCTATGAGTGTAGAAAGCGTGTTTTTTTTATTTCCTCTTAATATTGGAAATGCGAAAGTTTGTGTGTTTGTTACTCTTTTACGCAGAAACTACCACAGGATATTCATTAATGTGGTAGATGTGACTGAAACGGGCGAAAATATAATCTATTGAAATTTAAAATTCTTCAGTCAATCTTCTACCACTGTGACGAGCAACTAATCTTTACGGATATTTTGTATACGTACATAAAAGAAATTGGACAAATTATAAAACACAAAGCTATCTAATATTAAAATGTCTCGTGAAAATATTAAATTAATTTTCAACACAAAGGCCGTCTGCTTTCACAAACTCCTTTCGGTATTCCAATACTCAATTGAAGTGGGATTAGGCCTCAAGATCCGCACCGCCTTACACAATGCTGGGAACATCGCGGGAGCAGCGGCTAAGCGCCTTACCGAGCTACGAGTTTCATATATTATGTATGCAAGAGTGGGTACTAATTTCATTTAATTGAGCTTAAGTTAGTAAATTGTCACCAAATCGAATTCTCATATTGTTGTCGTAATGATTTTTCTAGTATGTCAAAATGCCTGAAATGACGAAACTTAAAAATGTAAAACATCAATGATTTTGTAACTGGTAGAAGTTTTACGTGCGGTAAATTCAATTTTGTAACAAGTGAAAATATATTTATTATTTCCGTATATCCCATAAAAATCTCTTTTTTATATATTTCACTTATATGTCTGTCTTTTATTTGGTTAAAGTTAGCATTTGATACTTTTACAACTTTAGCTACCCTTATATTATGGGACGTATAAAATCTGCGGAGGTAACTTGTAACAAATATAATTATGAAAGGAATATGTCCAATTATAAAACACAAAACTATCTAATAATACAATGTCTCCTGCAAACAATGAATCAATTTTCAACACAAAGGCCGTCTGCTTTCACAAACTTCTTTCGATATTCCAATACTCAATTGAAGTGGGATTAGGCCTCAAGATCCGCACCGCCTTACACAATGCTGGGAATATCGCGAGCAGCGGCTGAGCGCCTTACTGAGCTACGAGTTCCATAATTATGTTGCGTATGCAGGAGTGGGTTCTAATTTCATTCAATTAATTGAGCTTAAGTAAGTAAATTGTCAGCAAATCGAATTCTCACATTGTTGTAACGATTTTTATATTATGTCAAAATGGCTGAAATGAAGAACCATAACAATGCAAAAGATCAATAATTTTGTAACTCGTATAAGTTTTACATGCGATAAATTCAGTTTTTAATAAGTTGAAATAAATTTAGTATTTCCGTATATCCCATAAAAATCACTTTTCATACATTTCAGTTATATTCACAGCTCATGGTAGGCTTATAAAACGTACGCACGTATAAAATCTGTGTGAAATAACTTATAACAAATATAATTATGAATGAAATAGGATAAATTATAAAGCACAAAGCTTTTAAATAATACAATGTCGGTGGAAAATAACAATATATAAAACAAAATTCCTTCCCGCTGTGTGTCCCTATGTATGCTTAAATCCTTAAAACTACACTACGGATTTTAATACAGCTTTTTTTAAATAGAGTGATTCAAGAGGAAGGATATATGTGTAACTAGTTGAATCCCGCAGCTTCGCCCGCGTTAACAAAAATCGATTGTCCCGTAAGAATAAGATACTTTCCCACGGTAAAAAACAGCCTATATGTTAATCCAGAGTATCAGCTAACTCCCTACCAAATTTTATGAAAATCGCTCCAGCCATTTACACGTGAATAAGTAACAAACATACACACAAGCTTTCGCTTTTATAATATTATTATGATGTATAGCATCATCTTTTGTCGAATAGCGGAAAGTCTACATAACTATGTCTCCATTTATTAGTGGTTTCAGATGAGTTTTCGTCTGACGATGACATCACAGATCGCAGGTGCATTCTTCGAAGCTTTGGGTTCTGGGTCCAAAGATGACCTTATTGAAGAGGACTCTACTGATATAAGTATCCATTACATTTGTCTTATCATCAAACCCCTTTTACCACTCTGGTCCCACCGGTCACTACTGTCCCTCCAGCCCCTCTGGTCCCTCCGGTCACTCCGGTCCCTCCCGTCACTCCGGTCCCTCCGGACCCTCCGGTTCCTCCGGCCAGTCCGGTCCCTCCGGTTCCTCCAGTCCCTCCGGACCCTCCAGTCAGTCCACTCCCTCCGGTCACTCCACTCCCTCCGGTCAGTCCACTCCCTCCAGTCACTCTGGTCCTTCCGGTCACTCTGGTCAGTCCACTCCCTCCGGTCACTCCGGTCCCTCCCGTCACTCCGGTCCCTCCGGACCCTCCGGTTCGTCCGGTCAGTCCGGTCCCTCCGGTCACTCCAGTCTCTCTGGTCCTTCCGGTCCCTCCAGTCCCTCCAGTCCCCCTGGTCCTTCCGGTCCCTCCAGTCCCCCTGGTCCTTCCGGTCCCTCCAGTCCCCCTGGTCCTTCTGGTTTCTCCAGTCCCTCCGGTCACTACGAACCCTCCGGTCAGTCCACTCCCTCCAGTCACTCCGATCATTCCGGTCACTCCGGTCAGTCCACTTCCTCCGGTCACTCCGGTCCCTCCCGTCACTCCGGTCACTCCGGACCCTCCGGTTCCTCCAGTCAGTCCGGTCCCTCCGGTCCCTCCAGTCCCTCCAGTCCCTCCGGACCCTCCAGTCAGTTCACTCCCTCCGGTCACTCCACTCCCTCCGGTCATTCCGGTCCCTCCGGTCACTCTGGTCTATCCGGTCACTTCAGTCCCTCCGGTCCCTCCAGTCCCTCCGGACCCTCCGGTCCTTCCGGTCAGTCCACTCCCTCCGGTCACTCCGGTCAATCCAGTCACTCCAGTCCCTCCGATCACTTCAGTCCCTCCGGTCCCTCCGGCTCCTCCATTCACTCCGGTCCGGAGTGGCCGGAGCACTCCAGTCACTCCGAGTCTACTTCCTAATTCCGATCCTTCTAATCCGATTATTAGTACCTTCAATTCCAGTTATTTTTAGTGGAAAGTTTGAAGTTATACTTCTCTTGGCGCTGTAGGGCAAAATGTTGAGAGTAATTTTTAAGTCTCGCGCGCACACTATCACGAAAAACCCACATCGTGAAGTAAGCTATAGTCAACATTTTAGTTTTTTCTATTGTTAGTGTCGTTTTTTCTACAAACGTAGAATAGGGCGATGGACAAAATTTTTAAAAAGGGTTTTATTTTGTTACGCCAAAGAACTTCTTTATTTAATAACTTCTAACGCGTTTTCATAAGGAAGTACACACTTCCTTTTTTTGTGTTTTATAATTTACAAGAACATGTGAACAAACGTGTGAGCAGAGAAGTGTACACTTCTGTGAACACATGTCTGGCGCCGGCATGAGGAGAACGCCGATATGTACATTCAACTTACAACATCACAGTCAATAGATGGCGTTTGCATACATAATATGTAACTCATCGGGAATTCTTCGTAATTGTATCTTTCGTATTATAAATACATTTTCGTTTTGCTTTTCACATTTCAGTAAATATGTTAGAAGCACTCGAATTTTTATTTTTACATAAATGTATTTTATTTCGACCTGAAGTTCTATTTTATCAGTGACTTGATTTACTTTGTGACTGGCTCGCGGCGCTCGGCTCTCGACTCGCTTTGTGCAATCACAGGGGCATATCCATCACCTGCGTTTACCTTCATGTCACTTTTCTAAATTTGTTAATTATTTATGAAATGTATTACTATCGACAACTGGTTTTCAACTTTTTAAAGGATATTTCTCTATTAATAGTGTAGATTGACACTTATAGTAGCAAACTAAGATTTTAGAGTATTGTTCCTTCAAAGCACATATACAAAGAAAAAACGGAACAACGATAATCCAAATAAAAAAACTAGATTCAGATATCTCACCGAGATCAAATCTGGAACCTTACGCGTATAAAGTCGGCATAGTCACCGCGCGACATAAAAGTTAATTATAGTACGCATCTAAGCTTTAAACTAAAAACTTCAAAAGTAATCCTCAGGAATAAATTCTAATTTGGAATTGTTTCAATTTAACTTAAATGAGAACGTATTTAAAAAGTCTAGGTAGGTACTTCCTTAGTATTTGTTCCAACGTTTTTTACCCTCATTTAATTGACATTGTCGGCGACAGGCGCGCCGCTCTCCCTTTGTGCAATCACTGTCTAATTGCATCACCTGTTCCTACTTGTGCAGCTCAAATGAGGGCTTAAATTAGGATTTAAACAGGAACGAACTAAATTTACTCACTGTTTGAATGTAACTCGTTTTCTTTTGTGACGTCTCTACAGCGACGTAGTTAGCGACTCTGCTTCGGGAAAATAGATATTGTTGTGCATTTCGGGTGTGATAGTGGTCCAATAATTATAACAGAACTCTGTACTTTACATTTTATGTATGTCAACGGTAAATAGTTTAACTTATTGTTTCTAGTTGATTTTCGACTAAAAGTCAATTTATTATAAAATAAAGAAACTCTTATTAATTAATGGATCACATACGTGAATGGGGTGTTTTGATTATTGTTATCTTTTTTTTTATAATTTAACCTAACTATAAGGCAGACGGGCTACCTGATGAAAAGTAGTCACCGTCGCCTATGGACATTCGCAACACCAGCGCAATTTCGCCGGCTGTGAAGGAGAGCTCTTTTCGCACCTTTCTTGAAGAACCCCATGTCTACTTGTAAAATTATGCTTTATGTCTACGTGCCTAAATACTGTTAATAAAGGACTTAAATAAAACTAGTGAGCAATAAGGATATTTCAAGTGACAATTAACCACCTGGTGTGGCATCACTCAAAGTGCTAAAGATACCCTGAGTAATAGTGAGTATTTACCAGTAGAAGGATGCAAATTTGCTTGCGACTTTGATTACTTAAAAAAATCTCGACTTGGCACCGGGCGCCCAAAATTTTGATCATACTAAAATGTTCGTACAGTGATGAAATTGAAAATGTCTAGGTTTACTAAGCGCTGCTTTCATCCTAAGCATTTAGGTTAATTTTATGGTTTATCCTTTTAGCTACAACTTCACTTCATAATTTTCTGCTATGACATTACAATTGAATCTATTTTTCAATCCAACTTCATAATTATGTAAATAGAGATACATTTGGCTGAAATGTAAAGCAAAACTTGCAAAAAGTTTAACGTGTCTGCTATAAATAAGCAGATACTCACACGGTTCCGAATGAATATTCAAGCGAGTGTAAGTGGATCTGCCAACGCTTTAACACCGAGCGCCAAAGATCCTGCAGCTTCAGAAATCCAATTGTGCAAATTACTTGTATACACCGTCTAGAATACCAAACAAATTCAAAAAAATAACTTTATTCATCTGTACGTAAAAGGTCTTTAATACCCATCTCTGGCAGAAACAAAGTATTGTAAGGAATGTATGTATGTTTGTATGAATATAAGTCTATTTCTTTAGCACGGAACAGCCCAAACGGCTTAAGGAATTATGACATATATATTTTTATTTCCACCTGAAATTAGTCACGGCTGCAATCAGACGAGTTAGCTGAAACATTTTGTTGCTACTTTTGCATATGTATTGGGTGACTCGGCGAACTTCGTTCCGCCTTAATCTCAATAATCTTAAATTATCAGAGTTTCTCTACTAAATAGTATTATACATAACGAAGTGGTAGTGAGACGTCAGGAAGGCAAATAGTCTTAAATACTGTTCATACTTGAAGAGATCAAGTAAAACACAGGAGTTATTCTTCTTCGATTTATTCACAGTTGTGCGATCGCTTCGACGGATAAACAAGAATCTTTTCCTACCGGCAGGCGCCCGCCTTTTTATAATAAAGTTGGGTGAGGTGACAATAACAAATTTATGGAGAGTAGACTAAATTAACATCTTTAAAAGTCACTAAATATTGCTAATTTAATAAACAAAAAATTTCGATCTTTAAACTAACTAAAATAATTATTTTCGGACGTGTTTTTCATAACATACGCGGTCTCTCGCCGACATACATAAAACCTTCCTCTTGAATCACTCTATCTAATAAAAAAATCTGCATTAAAATCCTGCATAGTTTTAAAGATCTAAGCATACATAGGGACAGACAGCGAGAAGCGACTTTGTTTTGTACTATGTATTACCACACAATAAAATCTAAATCGAAGCCGCATTTAACACTTCTGTTACGAGATAGTAACAGACATTCCAGTGATGCTTTAGAAATCCATCCATAAAGGGTTATTAAATTATTAATTTAGTGGTGGTTTAACCTGACTAAGACTGTTAGCATGATTGTTTGCATTCATTGCTCTCGGAGAAGGATCCGCCGCGGCCGCCAGTAACGACGCCCTGTAGTTCCGGGATCAGAATAGGGCTGCGGCATCCCCTGCCTGTCGTAAGGGCGATTAAAAGGGGCTTCCGGGGTTGCGGACGGCTAGAGTGGGAGCTCGAACCGTTCGGTCAGGCAATCCCGGGAAGGACGGTGGTATGTGTGGTCGCATACCGTCATAAAGACTAGACGGAGCGGTGGGCCCAGCCGCTCATCTGGGAGGAGCCCGATGGGGCAACGCGCTCGGAGGATTCCAGTTGAAGTCGTTTCGAGATCCCGGAGTCCTCCTTTTCAGCGCCGAGGACGGCCACCGGGGGGGTTTTAGTGCGGTAAAAATCCCACATAACCCTGCGTCGCTCCCACGGCGTCGGGTACCTTTTGAAGGTTTCCCCCTCGAAAAAAAAAAAAAAAAAAGTCTAATGGTTAAAACCCGTCCTCTCAGGCAAGGGTTCGGGGTCCGAATCATACACCAATCAAACGCCAATCATACACCAGTGATTTTTATAAATTACATGCTTATTTCGCATTTGGCTAGTGCAATGCGAGCTACTCCCGAGGACTATGATGGTCGCCTCATGTGAAAATGTGCCGGCAACCACACCCTTCTATTGAAATGCAAGAAATAGCTCACGCTAAAAATAGGTATGGCGGTGGTACTTCCCCGGTCGAACTACTCTGGTTCTGTCACCAGCAGAAGGATAATAAGGGATTGACGACGACTCATCACCTATAGATATAATACCTGAGTACCTATATAATATGTAATTATCAGATCACCAGCTCGCTACGTTATGGACCATAAAGTTCAGATTTATTATCGACAAATATTGAGAGGACGTGTTTACTGTAGTTAGTTGGGTTTAACAACCTCATAACGGCGGTATGTAATATTAATTTGATTGTTAATTTCGCATCGCGGTGATATTTGCCATTTTATTGACAATACTGCAGTTTCAAAACTTCCTAAATTTGAGAAGTAATTAGACTGGACATATAATGTGTTGTATTATTAGAACTTATAGCACAACATATGTCCAAGATTGGTAATCATAGTCTGACACAAAATGATTACCATCAGATAAATTTGCGTTTTTACATACTTATAGTTGCTTATAGACTTCATTGACACATATGTAGTACGTATATCTCTGTTACTGCAAAAAAAACTGAACAGCGACAATCTTATTAATATTTTAAATGTGAGTTTTTGAGGATATATGATTGTTACTCTTTAAAGCACAAACTACAAATCGCAATTCACTAAAATTTGGCACATAGATAGTTCATGACCTGACCTTACATTACCATGGTGAACATGGTCAAAGCGGGTGGAGCCACGAGAATAAGCTAGTCAAGAGATTTGAATCTCAAAAGCGTAAAAAGATCCTTTAGGTAATTTTTAAAGTAGAGATGCGCCGAATAGTGGTTTCACCGAATAACCGAATACCGAATATTATTCGCTTTAACTTTTACCAAACCGGATATTCGGCCGAATTATTCGGTTTACCATTTCTTACCACGAAACAGATGCGAAAATATATTTATAAAAAAATATTCGTCGATTTGAGGTCTTTTTTTTCTTTTAACTACCGAATCCTGCTGGTGTAGATTGTCCAGCATCTTTCAACCTTTTCCCTACTTAGCAATCCTTAGTATTATTAGTATATGCCATCCTAGGGTTTTTTTTTTGAGGTTTACGAATAGTTAAAATGATGCCGAATACGCCGAATACATAACAACCGATTATTCGGCGCATCTCTAGTTTAAAGTGTGCGAATAAAAAGTGTCGGTTCGGTTACTATAATGGAGATTGAGAAGGAAGCAGATAGCGCGATCCCGGAGCTTATCTTAATTGGTTCGACGTGCGTTCCGCCGGCCCCAGCGCTATAGATGCCGATTGTGGCTGATATTACATGCGATTTCGCTATTTACTGGCAGTTATCATGTCTTTTGGATAACGAAGTGACTAATCAGTATCCAGGCAAAGAAAATGTCGTCCCTGTAGCCTCGGGGTCAGAATAGGGCTACGGTATCCCCTGCCTGTCGTAAGAGGCGACTAAAAGGGGCTTCCGGGGTTGCAGACGGCTAGAGTGGGAGCTCGAATCGTTCGGTCAGGCAATCCCGGGAAGGACGGCGGTATGTGTGGTCGCATACCGTTGTAAAGACTAGACGGAGCGGTGGGCCCAGCCGCCCATCTGGGAGGAGCCCGATGGGGCAGCGCGCTCGAGGATTCCGGTTGAAGTCGTTTCGAGATCCCGGAGTCCTCCTTTTCAGCGCCGAGGACGGCCACCGGGGGGGTTTTAGTGCGGTAAAAATCCCACATAACCCTGCGTCGCTCCCACGGCGTCGGGTACCTTTGGAAGGTTTCCCCCTCGAAAACAAAAAAAAAGGCAAAGAAAATGTAATAAACCTCAATTATCAAAATTAACTGTACAGTATATTGTTATACCCTGGACTTTTGGGTGGATGGCAATGGATTTCTCGCAAAAAATAGAGTCTTTGAGTATTGAAGGTTACTTAAGTCAGGTTTACTAGATGAGGGCACAGATAATAAATCAACATGTGTTGGATGTTCTTAAACAATACTACCTAACTACTAAAACCGTGCCTGAACGCAATGTGGAAAATATATAAAATTAATCCTCAAAAGGTTAAATTTACCCTTTAAAATATTCGCGACTGTGTCTATTTCTTTAGCTTTGTAAATAAGTAATGCTAATGATCGCCACGAGATAGGTTGCCGTAAACTAATAAAACCCAACTAACCTGATACCATGCGTGGAGTGTACTAATATGATTTCAGTTTCTGTGAATACTAGGCATATCTGAATATGTAAACGATGTTAACCCATTAGAGTACGGAGTACATCGATATAAAGCGTTGAAAAAAGCATTCTTATTATCATCAATTTCAATCCAATTTTATTTATGACACAGTTACAATGCAAGGGTTGTTTTTGTGTCGGCACTTTATGCGCGGCACTCTCGACTTGGCACGGCGCGTACAAACTTTACTGTGATGCAATTATGTTCATTTTCAGAAGCGGTCGTTTCTTCCGCCGGCAAACTGATTTATAGAAGTTTGCCGTTCGTCCGGGCGAGCTCGTTTGTACCGCGAGAGTTACACGACGCGCTGAATATTTAAGCGGTTGTAAGCGGATTCAGCGGGTGCTGTGACGACTCGAATACCCTGCGATTGTCTCGTTGTTCGAAAATGAATGCCAAATGTAAGACGACTCACAAATATCGCTTAGACTTAGAAATCCTTTTACGAGACCTCATCGTTACTCTAAAAGTTTTGATATATTATTGACCTAGATAGACAGTAAAGTACATAATTTACTCAGAATAAATACTAATATTAGTTTACCCTAACAGTTGTTGCATAAGAAAGTATTCTATTAAAGAGGAGGCATTGGTATGCTATTTTCTTAATAAATATTTCTAGAATATAATCTCAAAATTACAAGTCTATGTACCTTACAAAAATTCCTGAGATGCTGTGAACATCGCAATTTGTGTTATTCCAGGCGTTCTTGGAGAAGTATTGTCGCCGGCTTATTTATGGATATTTTCAGGCACAAATTACATAGAATGTTGTTGAAAATACATATAATATTGAACAAAGGGGTTAAACAAATCTCTTTTATCCATGTTGATAAAGAAAATTCGCGAAAAACGTGTTTCACTCACGCTGAAACCATACCGTTAATGTCTCAATATTTCAAAATTAAAATCGAATGCATTAAAATAACAAATATAGTCAAAGAGCATTTCTTGTCGCTGTCATAATTATTATACATATTTATTTACATTTAATTATATATATTTTTATAAAGTTATTACGTATGTATTTATCTATGTTTATTTTATTTTGTGCACGCTAGATTTGCTTCTCATATACTTATTCCGATCACAGGGCTGCTGGAAGAAATTTCATTTTGGAATAAGTAGCCCTTTGCACTAAGTATTTTTGTAAATGTATGATTCCTGTAACGTCTCTGTGTAAAAAATAAAAATAAATAATTGAATATACTACACATTTTAACTTTACAACAATCTCAGAACACGTACAAGAAATAAAACATTAATGAAACCATTAGGCGGTGGGTACAAAGTTGGGGAAATTTAGGAACAGTATCTTAATTTCCTGGGCGTTTGCGTTTGTACGCACTCCGAGGTTGAATGTTGATATCGCTTTAGATTAGATTGCGCCTCGCGCCTTCAGAACTTCTTTAACCAAGCTGCAAGCTGAATACCAACGAAGAGTAATTAAAGATGGCCGCACGTCGTCGCGGCACAAGGGAGCAATCAGCTTCATAAGAAAACTCTTCGCAACTTTCAGACGGACCGCCGATTGGACGCATTGTCTCCTTAGAATAAGTTTCAAATTCTTTATTGATTTAGCTATCGCAAATTGACGCGTTACACTGGCTTTCATAAAATAAGTATAATAAATCAAATCCCTAAATTTTACTATTATTGTTACCGATAAATTGTGCCTACGAGTACTAGGGAACTACATAACTATGTGTGGCTGAATTTCGTCGTAGGGAGGCGTAGTGAGGCAGTTACATGTTGGGCACCAGTGCGTTCCATTGGAGATCCCGGGATCCCCTGCAAGCGCTGAGGAAGGCCACCGAGGAGGTTTTTGTTGATGAAAATCCCTCATAACCTGGAGTCTCTCCTAAGGGTTTTGAAGGTTTCCTTCCCTAAAGTAAAGTAACTAACGCAGCCATCCATGTTAAGTTGTCAACGCTCATGAACCGGTAATCAATGAAACAATTTGACATGGAACACGGTTTATACAAAATTTAATAGTAGACATGTTCACAAAGCATACGGTTACTTTTGAGCATTCAGTTAAAAGTCTTACAGATAGGGACAAGAGTAGAATAAGATACATCTCAGTCATTTCTGACAAATTGCACTTTAAATGCATTGATGCTATTTAAAGTGCAATTTGTCAGAAATATCTTGATTAAAAACGAAAAAAGCAAAAAAACCAACACCTCACTAGACCTTATCTAAAATCTTATCTATATCTTATCTGGTCATTTATAAAAAATAAAAAAACCCAACTCAGTAGTTATCCCTCTCAAATGTCCCTCGACAGAAAAACTGCATTTAAAGGTAAAGACATATGTAATCTTTTTGCGGACAACTTTTCATCTATTTATAATCACTCCGATTACTCTCATTATTTATCCCATGCTTCGGTCGACAAAGTTCCCATGCTGACAAGTAATGTCATAACTTTAATCAAATTCAGAGACGATCAAATTCGGAAAATATTAAAGAGACTCGACGTTAATAAAGGCGCTGGGAGCGATGGAGTTCCTGCAATATTTGTCGTAAAATGTGCCTCTGCGTTAGTAAAACCGCTGCTCTTTATATATAATAAATCTTTGAGCACGGGCACCTTCCCTTCAGCTTGGAAAGATGCTTTAATTCTACCTTTATATAAAAACGGGGATAGAGCAAATGTTAAAAATTACAGGCCGATTTCAATCCTTCCAATATTTGCTAAGGTTTTTGAGCGGTTACTTTATCCTACCCTAGCCAGTCATTTTAAGCATTTGATCAATAGTCGCCAGCATGGGTTTATAAAAGCCCGATCGACCGTAACTAATCTAGTATCCTTCATTAACGATATCTCTATGATAGTCGACTCTCGTTCATCAGTTGACGCTATCTACACTGACTTTAGCAAGGCCTTCGATAGCGTAAACCACGACGTACTCATCCATAAACTTTCTGCTCGTGGCATTGCCGAACCGCTGCTTAGTTGGTGTAGATCGTATTTATCAGATCGGAAATCGTCAGTTGTGGTCAACGGCTTCTCCTCAATTCCTTTCCCAGTAGTTTCAGGCGTGCCCCAAGGTTCACATTTGGGTCCATTGTTTTTCAATGTATTTATTGATGATATTGGAGATTGCTTCCTTAACTCCAATTACTACTTATTCGCCGACGACTTAAAACTGTTCAGAACAGTTAACAATTGTTCTGATGCTATGTTACTGCAACAAGATTTAAATCGCCTTAACTCTTGGTGCGACAATAACGGGATGAAGCTGAATGTTTCAAAGTGCTTTACATTAAGATTCACTAGAAAGATTTCAGATAAAAATTATAATTACTACCTTAACAACCACAATTTAACTAAGGTGGATTGTATCAAAGATTTAGGAGTATGGCTAGACAAAAAGTTACGATTTAATCTTCACGTAGAAAAAATGTGTTCAATCGCACTCAGGACACTCGGTTTTGTCCTTCGTAACAGCAGAGACTTCAAAAATCCCAAAACAAAAATATTATTATTTAATTCACTTGTACGTAGCGGTTTAGAGTACTGCAGTGTCACATGGAATCCATTTTATGACGTTTTCAACAAAAGAATCGAGGGTGTTCAAAAAAAATTTTTATGGCATCTGACTTATTCGTGCAATCTAGGTAAGAGTGTCACTACGTATAACGAAAGACTCAAATATTTTAAAATGAGTTCATTATTTGATCGAAGACAGATGTTGGACATAGTATTTCTGTACAAACTAGCAAATGGTTTTCTCGATAGCCCAAACTTACTGAGCCTTTTAAATTATTCAATTCCTCCAAGATTACCCAGAGCTTCAAAATTTAAACTTTTCACTGAGTACTCGTGTAAATCAAATCTCGGACAGCATGCGCCTATCAATAGAATTGTCAGAAAATACAACAATATCTCAAGATCCTCAAACTTGGACATCTTTTCCACTAGCATCCATAAACTCAAATCACTACTCAACGACAAATCACTATAATTGTAACACTACAGTTTAATTTAATTACTTATGCTTTTGACCTTTTTTACGACAGTTACTTGGCATTCTATTTTCCGAGACCTATGGTTCTTTACGTTCTCATAGTTCGATTGTTTTTAATTTTGAAAAAATTAAACCATAGGGGTGGGAAAGTAGACATCTAAATTTGTTTGTTATTTAAGCTACTTTACTTTAGATAACTTGTAGTCGGACCTTCCTCTTCTTTTTATGCTAAAATATGTATATTAGTTATTAATTACTATGTTTCTACAACTAGCATGAAGTCTACGCCTATAATTGTAATGGCATTAGGCTAGCCCTTTATGTACTTTCTGTTTTTGTGAAATGTATTAATGTGCATTATGTTGGCGTTCAATAAAATAAATAAATAAATAAATAAATAAATAAATAAATCTTAATTTTATCATGTTAACTCCATTCCAAATACTTAGGTAGAGACTACAATTATTTCTTAAACGAATTTTATTTATAAAATCTACCAAGTTTAATCTACTTATCGACTTGGTGTATCATTCGATTCATAACGTATACATGGTACTTGGGAGGAGTCATCTGTAACGGCGTGACGGCGCGTCGAGCGTTCCTTTTTACTGCATTACAATAGCGATGAAAAATGTTATTGAATTCTTTACGTCTCTTGATTCGCTTTGTTATAAGGCAATTGTTGTTGTCACTGAATACGTTCGAGAAGAGCGCTTTATTGTCAACATGAAACGACAAGTCCTTTGTGCTCTAAAATTCTCAATTTATAGCGTAAATTGTTTCTTTGCTAAGCGGATATTAGGTCATTATACCGTAGCACTGAACGAATTATAACGAATCCCCTAAATACAGGTTTAAGATCTTTAGAACATAACGATGTCGACTGTTTTTATGTACAAAGATTAAATAATTTATGATAAATCCATCCATCCATCAGCCTTTGAAAGTCCATTGAATCCAGCGGTTACCCGTCGTCTTCTTCAGGTCATCAGTCCACCTGGTCAGGAGGCATCCTGCACTCCTATACGATAAATACCTAACAAATTTAATTACCCAGCAATTTTCTTATAAAATATTTTGTTTATCCGATTAAAATAGTAGGTAAACAAGCATGCAGTCCAGATGGTAAGTCTGCAACTTATGGGCATCTGTAATTAACACCAAGTTCGCCACATGTGCATTATGACCTCTAAGAACCAAGATGCAAAGTCTTGAATAAGTGTGAGTCCTTTAGCACATCCTTCAAACAAGGACATTGCACTTAAACTATTATTAGGTAAAAATATATATTGCGTGATGCGTTCAAATAAATCACAAAGGGTTCTAACTACGAGATATTTTTATAAATTTTGTAACGAAAAACCGGCTACAAAATTAAGTTGCTCTCCAGCCTAAATATCGTTTTTGTTTCGAGCCCACTGGAACCGCATTTATGATGAAAAAGCCGGATAAAATGTTGCAGTGTAAAGTGGTACGGAAACTTCAAAAATATTTCAGCGTAACTTTTGCTCGTCGAATTTGAAACAGTTTTTTTTGGACGAGCGTATTGTTATTGACTGATTCTTTTCAACGTTTGTCGCTTCAAATTGTCGCTACAATTGCATCATACATCCGTAAAAACTAAAATACATATAAGTAATCGACAGTATTGTATGTAAATGAATAGTGATGTGTGATAAAATGATGGCACTTATCATTTTACGAGTATTTTTTATATTGCCTTGTTACTCGTAATTTATTACATACTATGTAGAGGTTAAATCTTGTAACTGAATTTTGCACTAGTAAACGCAAAAAAAACCACTAAAAATGCATGCATCCCTGCATGCGTTTGGTATTGATGACAATGTATGATTAGCTAAGAGAGCTCATTCAACATGGTATTAATTTTGGTCATCATGGTTATCGTATAAAGTTTTATTGTCGTTTATATATGTTTTTTTTTATTTGTAAGTGGTCACTACTGCCCATGGACATCTGTAAGCAACTTCATATAGAACTTAGGCTCTATCTGAAGTTAGTCGCAGATGCGTTGCTACTCTCGAGAACTAGGATGGTCGACCTCTTAAAAAGTGTGGCGGCAACCACACCCTTCTATCGAAATGCAAGAAATGCTTCACGCTAGAAGTAGGTTTGGGGGTGGCACTTCCCCGGTCAAACTATACTTGTTCTACCAGTAAAGTTGTAAATACCAGTGCAAATTTTATTTAAAGATATGTTTGCACTTGTAGGTATAATAGGCAATAAAAAAGAGACATTCTCCTAAAAACAACAAGCAATGTAACTAAAATTTCGAATGCAAAATAGCGACTTGTAAGTAAGCTAAATTGCTACAGACTCGAAATAACGTAAGTACAATGAAAACTTGATTAAGACAATAGAACCAATTTGTAGGCACTCGCTGGAGCGGAGTGGGGAACTCCGAGCTTCGCAGATTATAAATTCAATTAATCAACCGGCACAGGTGGTATTGACGCACCTGCGATTTAGTTTTTTCAATCAAAATAAATCAACAATCATACTTGTCCCAGTTTTGAAGCAGACGAGCAGTGTAAAATTCATTAAAAGCTGTAGTCGACTTCCATAAGTATCGACTAGTGATATGATTGATCACAAATTATAGGTACCAGGTTTTAAAAGTTGTGATAGCCTAATGGTTGAAACTAGGCCTTTTATTTGAGAGCTCAGAATCTCAGACGTGTACCACTGATTTTACTAAAAAAAAAAAAAAAAAATTCTACACTCATAGCCTCACTCTAGGATTTTCTCCTGTGTCGTGGGTACTACGGATACACACAAGACGAATACACAAACACCCAGACCCAGAACAGGAATCTAAACTCATCATTCAGATACCTGTCTAGCCGGGAATCGAACCCGGAACCCATTGCGTGTCAGACCGGTATGGTAACCGCTCGGCCACGCGGGTCGTCGTAATTAGAAATTAATTATCACTATTTTACAGTGAAGAAAACATTGTAAGGAAACTTACACATGAGAGTTCTGAAAAAAAGTTGTCACTTGACTAGCACGGTGAATTATGGTCTGAGCCCCTTTCATTTTCAATGGAGACCTGTACCCAGTGTTTGATAAGACACCATGTCGTGAGAGTATTTTAATAAAAAAAAAACGAAGTAGACATTAAAAATACGTATACAAAATTTAAAATAAGCATAAGTTTGTAAGAATAGGACCGAATTGAAATGGTTTAATCCTGATACATAATCATGTTCTATTACCTAGTCCACCAGAAAATACTCACTTATATATTTTGCTAATACTTTTATGTTTTTAATATGTAATTGACATTGAATATTTACAATAAGCCGTTTTTTAATTTATTTATAGGCAATATTTCGAAATAGCTGCATGCATTGTGGTCACAGCGAAACTGCGGCAGCGAGGGAAATCCGTTATCAAGCGCTAGTGGTATATAATAATCTAATCTAACCCACGTCTTGTACCTTTAAAACCATATTAGACGTCTATAGATTATAAAATATATCGACACCGCGGTAATATTAGTCTTAAATCGTAAAGATACAGTTCTACGAGAACAGCTCTGTAAGTAATATTTAATTCATGATTTATCAGTGAGAGTTCCGAAACAATCTCAACGAGGCGTGAACCCCTATGGCTTTGCTCGTACAAAAACTTCCATTTGGAAGTGAAAGGAAAATTCGGATGGCATATGTCGTTCCCCCACATGGCGCGTTTGACGCAATGGTTAATATTTAACGAAACACATTGGGATATATTATGTATGCGCATTGATACTTACGTTACATAGACTGTAATGCTCCCTGTAGTAAAACTAATTTGAATAGAGTTCAAAGTTTTAATCTAGTAACACTGCGTGTATCAGATACGACTAATTGAATCTGAAGTATAGTAGCATGAAGTTTATTTAAAAGCATTTCTAAAAGCACATACTTTATTTTTATTCGTCATATTGCAATTTTTATAAAACAACTAACTAATCCCCTCAACTTCGCCCGCGCTAAAAAATCTAAGTATCGATTGCCCCGTGAAAATAGGTTATTTTCCCACCACAAAAAGTAGCCTGTATGTGTCCAGAGTGTCAGCTAACTCCTCACCAAATTTTATGAAATTCGCTCCAGCCGTTTAGACGTGAAGAAGTACACACTCACTAACTTTCGCCTTTATAATAATAGTATGATGTTAATTTTTTCTCAGAATAACGATGCATCTATAATCAAACCCTTAGAACTTAAGCTCTGACAAGTAATTCAAAAGCATTCCCAGACCCGTACTATAGACGAAATAATATGTTTAAAACAGATCTCAATGCATTTAAAAGATATCAACTAAATATGCGACATTTAATTTATAGGTCTCTGAGACTCTGACTTCATCTACAACAAATATATTTTTCAATTTTATCAAGCTGTTTGAAGAAGTCTTTTTACTTTCCATAAAGCTAAGAGATAAATGAAATATGAATATTTTGCAACGAGATATCACAAAGCTTTGTAGTTTAATGAAAAAATGTTTTAAAGATTCCAACGGGCAGTGGACAGCACCAGGGCCGTTGCAAGCAGGAATACAAAGGAGGCTGCCGCGGGCATCGCCACCAAACGTTCCCTTTGCTTGTTGGAAATAAATATGTAAGCCGGACTAGCTTGCTGTCTACGACTTGTGTAAGTAACTTTCAAAGATTTTTATTGATAAAATATACATGATACACAGATTGAATTATCGTAAACAGCTACAAGAGTTAAAAAACTGTGTCGCAGCCATTTACGCCCACCTTCAGACACAGAACAAAGTATATTTAATCTTAGGTCTAATTTATTAAAGAATATTTATTACTAACAATAACAGAAAATAATGCTTAATTGATATTTTCTAATTTTATACGTGGTTTAATGTCTAAGTTGCTATATTAACTAAACTTAATTGTAATTTTTGGGTGTAAGTATGTTTGTGTGTGTATGTGGTGTGGGAATGTGGTGAGTGTGAGCGTGATGGGTGAATGTATGCAAATTTGTGTGAAGGTGAATGTGTATTTGTATAATGTCATAAACGACTGCATTTATATTAAATTACTGTGATCCAGTAACATTTTTTTTCTGTTTCATCGAAAGTAAACCTTTGTAGATAACTGAAAGGAATTCTATTGTTGTTTTTGAGAAGTCTCACTGTAACTACTGTACGGGTTAATAGCACATAGTTAAGTAACAGATCTTGTAGAATTTTATATTAAACTTGAAATATGAATGATGTTGTTAGGGAAAAGCACGCGCGGTTTGCTTTCCGTAATCGTACTAAACGAATATAATTAAAGAACAGTCGTGGCGCGTAAGCTGCTGACGCGACGACGTGGCGTACGGCTACACCGTACAACTACTTTTATGTAGTCAAGTATGAAGGTATCATTTTGTACATAACTGATAACGTAATTCCTTGTTCAACGCACTTAACGATTACATATATTTTATTTTATTTAGAAATCTTTTTTATTAAATTAAGGTTCTAAATAGGTAAGTGCTCTATATTTCTAAATTTTTTTTTATAATTTTAACTTTAATGTATTGGAAAATTATCAAACATTAAGATTATTATCAATGTGTGGAATAATATCTAATGATCACCACTTTATAAGTGTGTGATCCGTGCTTACTATTAACAGTCGGTGTATCTACCATTACCAATAATTACTGCTTTATAATTTGCTAGAGAACAAAATTTACAAGACTGAACTGAAAGAGATGAAGGCGAAGTACAACTCTCAGGTGTGTAAGTTTTCTCACGAAATATCCATTTACCGTAAAGGAACGATAATTTCTGATATGCACATTTAAAAATTATCAGTTGTGTCTGCCCGCAGAGCAGCTAAGCTGGAGCAGTGATAGCCTTATGGTTGAAACTTGCCCTCTCGATCGCAAGGTCCGAGGATCAAACCCTTGCACGCAACACTGATTTATCTAAACTTATGTGCGTATTAAAATTTTTCACTGCTTTTCGGTAAAGGAAAACATCGTGCGGAAACCTACACATCCGGGAGTTCTTAAAAAAAAGTTGTCAGAGGTGTGTGAAGTCCACCAATTCACACTTGGCCAGCGCGGTGGCCTATGGCCTAAACTCTCTCATTCTGAGAGAAGACGCTTGCCCACCTGTGGGACAATTTCGAGTTGACGAGAGAGTGTGCCTGAAATACAAATCTCGGACCCTCAATAAACAGGCTGAGTTTCAACCATTAAGGTCTCACTTCAGTGATACAATACAAATATATAGCATTACATATATAGCAATGCAATTGTACATTATTTGTACACCATTCAACGAGGTACAACAACTATAACATCAAACTGTCACGAGTGGACATGATGTGGCGTCGGCGTGACACGTAACACGGGACACGGTGCTTCGAACAGGTTAACGATACATAAGTAGCCATTGAATAGCAATACGCCTATAATATTTCTGAACGTTATTGTTTCATTTTACTTTGTTGCAATACTTATATTTTCTTATCACATTTTTTTAAAGCGTCTTCTTTTAATTTATAACCATTAAAGGATGGAACCGGCAGTGATAGCCTAATGGTTGAAACATGCCCTCTCGATCGCAAGGTCCGAGGATCAAACCCAGGCACGCAACACTGATTTATCTAAAGTTACGTGCGTATTAAAATTTTTCACCGCTTTTCGGTGAAGGAAAAAATCGTGAGGAAACATACCTACCCGAGAGATTTAAAAAAAGAAAGTTCTCGGAGGTGTGTGAAGTCCACCATTCCAAATTGACCAGCGCTGGACTATGGCCTAAAATTCTCTCATTCTGAGAGAAGACTCGTGCCCTGCAGTGGGACAATAATGGGTTGATGATTGAATAGCAAAATCATTTAATAGTCCATATCATAGCGCCACGAGGTCCTCTAGAGGAAATTCATTTAACGTTTTGCATGTTCGTGGCAAAAAAGACTTGCGAACGAAACCGTGGAAGAATCGAAGATATGAAACAGTTTCACCATAACAATTTAGTGTGTTTAGTAGTTTAGTAAGTCATGATCATCAGTCTGACATTAGGAAACAATACCTACAGGCCATCGTCCTCTTTAATCAATCACGTGAGTAGGTCAGACATGAATTGTGCTATTTAAATATCTCGCAAGCACACTAATCTTTCACGCTATGTAAGAATAGAAGTTTATTTCAAAACAAAAATTGTTATGATGATGAGTTAATAGTTCGTATTATAATAATAAAACCAATGCAGGATTTTTAAAAAGGCAGCAAACGAGCCGGGTGATGTCAACTGACGTCATGACGACTGATATATACGTAAACCCTATCAATATGGTATAACCAGTGTAGTTCGACCGGGGAAGTACCACCGCCACACCTATTTCTAGCGTGAAGCATTTCTTGCGTTTCGATGGAAGGGTGTAGTTGCCGGCATACTTTCACATGAGGTGACCATTATAGTCTTCGGGAGTAGCAACCCATACTTCAGATGGAACCCATGTTCTGTGTGTAGTTGATTACAGATGTCCACGGGCGCTAGTGGCCACTTACCATTAGGTGGACTGCGCGCTCGTTTGCTACTTCAGTCAGATAAAAAAAAAGTAAAACAAGAGCTTTACCTGATGCCGATTGTAAATGAATTTCGTCTCTCGGGCGACTATGATGGCCAACTTATACGCAAGTTAGTCGGAAAAATACATTTGGAATAAACAAAGATTCTTCTACTTATTATTACCGGTGAGTAAGAGAAAAGTTTACTACAAGGACTCTTTTCCCTATAATCAATTATTTTGCTTGCTGCTCTCACATTCCTGAGTAAGGCGTTTTTCCAATAACCGAAAATCTTTTTCAACTCCAATTTACAAGGACCTTTCTGATTGCTTTTCCATGTCTGTTCTATTCTCATTTCATTTTGTTCCTTCGTTTTCGTGTCGATTTTTACGTCAATTTCATTTTGCTTTTTTCGTTGTTTTGATCATTTTTTGTAAGAAATATGAAGATAACAGTTATGGTACAAATCGTGAAAATTCTTTGCTGAAATGAATTAAATAAAGCCGCTAGGTGCAAGTCGGACCTCCTAGTGACAGACACGGACACGGACAGCGGAGTCTTGGTATTTTGGGTTGCTTTTTACCCTTTTTATCCTTAAGAATTCCCATAGGTAAAATTAAGAAAATAAAAAGTAAGAATGCTATCTATTAATTAAACAATGTATGGCGTTCATTAACAGATGGCGTCGTACTGATGATAGTCAGAGTTTTTGGCCAAGTTCGTTGAACTATAACTACTAGGCTAGGAACCACCTAGCCTAGTAGTTATAGTTCAATCGAAGTCTGAAACTTAGTAATATTTTTTTAAGAAAATAAATATAATTATATTAAAGCCACGTGGTAGAATCAGTGAACTTCGGCCGCCGCACTTATTTTTAGCGTTTGGAAGGAAGGGTGTGGTTGTCACCACACTTTTATATGAGGCGACCATCTTAGACCTCGAGAGTAGCAACACATCTGTAATAGACTGTAAATAGAACCCAAGTTTTATATGAAGTTGTTTCCGTATGTTCATGGGCGGCGGTGACCACTTGCCATCACATTAACTGCACGCTTGTGTCTTATTAAAAAATATATTATAATATGATAAATCCAATGAATCAATCGCTTGAAACTGTAATCATTGCGCTTTGCCCATTACACCCTCGGATAGTTAAACATCAACTTATTTTTACAAACTCTTCTTTATGCATCTTACCTTTCTAATGTAGAGCTTGTCTAAAGCTGAAAATCTATACTAACAATACAAAGCTAATATTCGCTGTCAGTATAAAAGCGGCCAATGATTAAAAGCTTGTTGACCGAGATATTACAGGCGGGTCGCGTTTGACAGAAACGCAAAAGTAAATGATTTTTGTTTTGTTTTCATTACCATTCCCACGATCTGAGGTCACCACCTTTTGCGAAGATCTTCATAATTGAAACATCACGGACTTGTTACATATTAAACATTGAAATACTGAAAATTTATCCAAAAGAGTGTTGTAATGGTTTTATAAGCTATTGCATAGCTTCTATCGAGGGCCTTGAGCGCGGGTACCGAATCCCGAAATTCCGTAACGAAAAAAAAAGAGTTGTGTCACAATGATTTTTGTATAGAAAAATTAACTAAAATATTTTAGGTATTTTAGCCAATTTCCTGAAAAAATCCCTTTGGAGTTAATTTTCTTAAATTAATAAGTATCTAACTTTACTTCCATTTTACATGTGACAGATATATTCGCCATTATGTTTGGATCAGGGATGTTATCTGAGGTCGACTAATCAAAGAATCGATTAATTAAGGTTATAAAATCGATTTACTGATTTATTTGAATTGATCCAAGAATCTACTGTTCTATTCTTTGTTCGACTGAACAAAGTTTATTAACTTTAATATCAAAGTTTAACTGTAACAAAGTAAGACTGTTTATTAACTTTAATATCAAAGAAAAAGAAATATTGCATAAATAAAATAAATAAATAATAAATGATTATAATTGCATAAGTTGATACAAAACACTTTACCGCGGCAGTCCCCGAGTGCCACACGTCTTTATTTTTTAGTTACAGTACATTTGCAGTTTCAATTACGTTGATTATTACTAACAGACGACACGAGAAAAACAAGTATAATTTATCCTATTAATATATTCATTAAAAGCAAAAATATGGATCCGCTACTATCGAATTCAAGTAGCATAACAAATTAGTTGAAACTAAAATACCTGCTAGTTTGCCTGAATTTAAGAATCGTGTCTAGAATGGCATTTGAAATTTATATTTATATTATATTTATTTTATTTTGGACACAGACAATCATGTATTACATAATATTGGTCTTAAGATAACACAGGTATAATATTACAGACTTAGAGTGCCAACAATTATTATACAATACATTAGACAAGTTTAATGAAAATTGCTTAAACGAGAAATTGTATTGATAATAACAAAAAAGATATTAAATTACAGTTAATGTATATTAATTATTTAAGTAATTAAATTTTAACAAATAATGATTGAGTAATTTTTCTTTTAAATGTGCTAATTGAATTACAGAAAGGGTCAATGTGACCCATTTCTTTGTTATAAGCAGCCAAACAACGTGTGAGATTTGTTATAAGCAGCCAAACAACAGAAATTTGTGAGTAGGTAATCGAAAAAGTAATTTCGCTTTCGCTGTGATAGTGAAGAAGAGTTTTCTTTTTAACGGATTTGATATCAGTCTCTTATTTTTTGTTTACATTTCTTCTTCTTGATTTTGGCCGTAATCGAAATAGACACTTTGATTTACAAACAATTGACACTAGTTCCTGAAGTTATGGGACTTACCTATAGAATTCGAAAACTAACTATGACATAGTTAGTCTTCAAAATATATAAATGGATACGAAACACCTGCGAGGAAACTACTCAAAATTATTGATTAAGATACTTTGTAACTATAATAGGTAAAAGCATGAATTAATTATGCTAAATGAAGAACTATCTAATATAAAATATAAAGAAATTGAATTTTGTTTATCAAATCGCCTAACATCTTTTTAATTCACGTATATAATATACAGATATTTATAGGTAAAGCAAAAGCTTGGGAATTCCTTTTTAACGCACATTACGCAGACGGAGCAATGTGAAATTTGGCACGGTAATAATTTATATAGAGAAGGAGAACAGGATGTTAATATTTTGTTTAAATATACATAACATCAACTAAAAAGATTACGCATACTACCATACATTTGGAATATAATAAACGATATAAAACTTCCATTGTCTGACTATGAAAACACAAAAAAACCCTAAAGGTCGACGTCTTCATCAAAATACCTTCATCAAAATACCTCATTTTACCTTTAACTCGAAAATTAAAACAATTTCATTAAATTTGAAAACTATTCGTCCTATTTTGGACAAAAGCAAAGTGTAGCTTTTAAGCTGGAATACGGTTGAATTTTGACCGTTGCGATGGGCGAATAGTTATTTCAATCCAATAAAGAGTGCTGGAGGTAATCTCTGGATAATATCGAACTGAGTGGCAGGGCGTTGTGCGGCGCTCGGCTCAAGTGTCGGCGAAGTGGGACGAATGACACGACGAACGGAGAACGTTTGAATGAATTTTAATGTATGCACATCTGCTCTCAATTTCGCTTTCATATCCTACGACGATATGAAGAGAATTTTATTCTTTAGTGAAATTCACTGTATTAAAAGGATTTATGGGTTGAGCTTCTACACTGAATTCGTCCCTTTAGTCCCGGGATCAGAATAGGGCTACGGTATCCCCTGCCTGTGGTAAGAGGCGACTAAAAGAAGCTTCCAGGGTCGCAGGCGGCTAGAGTGGGAGCTCGAACCGTTCGGTCAGGCGATCCCGTGAAAGACGGCGGTATGTGTGGTCGCATACCATCGTAAAGACTAGACGGAGCGGTGGGCCCAGCAGCCCATCTGGGAGGAGCCCGATGGGGCAACGCGCTCAGATCATTCCGGTTGAGGTCGTTTCGAGATCACAATCGTTTAGAAAAAACACAGGATACTATTTTTTTAAAATATAAAGGTACCTATAGGTATATAATAGGTATTTTGTATATTTTTTAAATACTGAATCACATTTATTCAGTTTTATTGTAATGGACAAAAGCTAGTAATATTATAAATACGAAAGTATATGAGGATTTATGTGTGTAACAAAGAGTAACATCTTTTACGCAAAAGCTAATGGTCGGATTTTGCTGAAAATTGGCGCACAGATACGAGTAGTTAATGCTTTGGATTACCACATAGGATGGCATTACCATGATAACGAAACGTGCTCAAAGCGGGTGGAGCCGCGAGAAAAAGCTAGATTCACATACTTGGTATGTTTGAATACGATTTATACACTCATAGCCCCACACTAGGATTTTTTACTGTGTCGTGGGTACCATGGACAAGACGAATACACAAACACCTAGACCCAGAACATGAATCTAAACTCATCATTCAGATGCCTATCTGGCCGGGTATCGAACCCGGGACCTAATGCGCGTCAGACCGGTATGGTAACCGCTCCAATAACAACAATGCACGATTAGCTTAGTGTCGTGATTTAAAAACTTTTCTGATTCAATATTCTTAAATAAAAACCAAACAGTAGTACAAACTATTATAACTTTAGCATGCTGCGTATACTTCAACCATACAATACTTAATGTTCAAACAAAGGCTTCACAAAAATATCGAGTCACTTATCGCTAAGCCAATTCTGGAAATCGTTTACAATGAATCATTTAGAGAAAAGCCGCTGATCCGAGCTGGACGATACCGCGGGATCCCGTGAGGCAGTGGGGACTAATAGCGCGCCTTATTCCGCTATAACGATAAAACTGACAACTTAACTCTCCGCGGTAACATACAGTCCGTAAATTTTCTGTTCATTAAGAGAGTTTTTGTCACGCGGATGTATATCTGTAAGATACAAAAATATGCTCACGCGTGTTTCTTCGTTTTGAATAATTTGATGCACATTGTAAATTTTCTGTTCATTAAGAGAGTTTTTGTCACGCGGATGTATGCACTTTGCAAATTTTCGGGTCCTTGTGGCTTGTATGTATAATAGGAAAGTAAGTAAGGAGCGATAGGATGCAAGAAGAATGCGGTCCAGAACAGCAAGATATATTAAAGATCCGCATGATGCCTAAATACTAAACTTACTCTCAAATTATCAGTAATTTTACACTAAAACGAATTTACATTTTACTGCACTTAAAGAAAGTTAATCATTATTTTTACCGCATAAAAGAAACGAAAATAAAACAAAAAAAAATTAAGGTTTATCTAATCATATTATAATTAGAAAAATGACTACATTTCATTTGCCGTGGACAAACAAAATGGTGGTTATAAAGCATTTTTTTTGTATATCAAAATTTCCAAACAAATCTAGCTCGGTAATTAATTAACTATACCAATAAACACTGCGTGTGTTTTCTCTTTTTTAATTAATTAAAAGCCTTTATTTAACTTGCAATGTTTGTGTTTTGTGTATGTGTGTTTAGGTCAAATCTTGGAACCTTAATTTAACCCACTTCTCAGTACCCGATTGTGTTGAAATTTGAATCTGTACTAATGTTATAAAGCGCAAGAGTGTGTTGTTTGTTTGTTTCAATGCCCTCTGTAATGTGTAATCTCTGGAAGTGCTAGTCTGATCTAAATATCATTTTATAATCTAATACGTAAAGTATGAGAGTCGATACTATAAAGAGATAAATTTGGTTGAGTATATTTCAAATTAGAAATAAAAGCTTGTTTTTTTTAATGTTACTTTATATTTACATCAGGCAGCATTTTTTATCAACATTAAACGTCTCAACTAACTACGTTTTTAAGTACTGTCAAAAACAAAGTATTTTACTATACGTATGTAGCATAGTTCAAACCTTACCAAACCAAAACTAAGCCAAGTGCTATTCATTAAAAATATCGGGGGTTATCACGCGGTTTACGGATCACATGCAAAAAGATTTTTATCTCTAGACGAGAATCACCTGCACTATGTTTCATAAATCGTTGTATTCTAACGTACTTTAAGTCCTTTATTGTCCTTGTATTTTAATTTTGGAAGCATTATTAAGTGAAAATAGGTTATTTAATACCCTATTTTCAGTTATGCGTCTCTGGGAACTCAAAATAAAAAATACCAATAGTTAATTTAAACAACATCGCTAACGTATCGCAAATTGATAGTCTTTATACACCTTTGAGCACATATAACTATTATTTACACATTATTTCGACAACACAAATTTATGGTACCTAAATATAACTAAATTCGAAACTAACATTGACATTCCATGTCTCATTCTCATCATCTTTATTTGTATAAGTCTACAAACAAATTATCAGTTACAATATTTTTTCTCACACAACCACTATGTACAACAACAAAAATGTATTTATCTTTGTATAAAACATTTCTTTCCCTCCGCAGCAAACAGTAAAAATAAATACCACTATAATACTACGAGTATAAAATAACCCAGAGAATATTCAGTTAATACTATATAAATATTTATACTTACTTATTTACATGTAGTTTGCACTTTATTAAAAATCCTTTGAGTTTTTAAACCGATCTTTCGGTTACTGTCGCCTCTCACAGAATAAGCTCCTTTAATTACTGCAGCTTTGCTGAGACCATGTATTTTTAAGCTCTCTCACTTTTAAAAGCTTTTTTAAAAGAATAACTAAAAAATATTGTTGAATTTTTACATTCTGAGTAGTTACTAGGATAAAATTATTTTTTGTTCATTTTAAGCCACTTCTGCGTCAATATTGCAGTATTATAAGGCGAGCAATGATAGCCTGAAGGTTTAAACTCGGCATCTCAATCGAGGGGCCGAAGTTCAAATCCCAGGACACACCATTTACGGAAACCTACAAACGTGAGAGTTCTCTAAAATAGTTCTTATAGGTGTGTGCAGTCCACCAATTCGCACATGGTCAGCGCGGTGGACTATGGCCTAAAACTCTCTCATTCCAAGAAAAGACCCGTGTCCAGCAGTGGAACAAGAGTGGGACAATTTACCACGTAATAAGGTAACCACGAGGGTGGTAATATTGTTTTGAATATTAGTCAAATTTACTAAATTAACATTGATCAATAAGAATACTTTGCCAAAAACATGACTAATCTATTTTCATACTGTTACGAAATAATTAAAAATGCATAAGAACTTTTCGAAAATCAATTCCCGATTAACTTCCGCTTCAAACTACCACCAGTTAAGACCAGTTTATCAGGCATCGAGTAGTGAGCTTAAAGTTTGCGCAAACCAGTCTGTGCTTATCTCTTCATATTGCTAAAGTTTGAAACTTTTTGAACCGCGTAGGTGCGATTAATTTGGCAAGTTCTTCAAAACCAAACTCTGGGGACATAGAGTAGATATCTGGCAAAAAGTCCATATAAATTAAAACTATAAGCGCTGTATCGTGATTTAACCACAATACTCGGAGTTTTCTTTTAATAATTATTAATAAAGTTTATTTATTTAAAAACCGACTGTCTGAAAGTCAAGCTCTTGTAATTCTTACCTCAAATATGTCTGCTGTAAACATATAACAAATTACATATAACAAAATACACTTTTCGGCACACGGTTACCGATATTTTAACCAAGTTTAGATTCACCAAAAAATAACTGTATCATTAATTAATAGTTTTTACACACTAAAATATGTTTATCTATTTTAACTCAAAACCTTTATTGGCGTTAACAAGATATATACGCAAATAATGGCGCTACGTGACATTTCTAGAGATACGTTTTCTCTATGTTCTGAAATTATGCATGAAAACTCATTATAAGTTCGTCGGTTCGTACACGGTTATTTGAATTTAATTAAGAATTATTTCAACATACGAAGTTATGACACGTCCGTATAATATTAGAAAATTAATGGAATGAGTATGCTGATAACAGCATAAATAATTCATGAATTCCTAATACATGCGCGACTTTTTAAGGTGCAATTTATGCACACGTATGGAGGTTGTTATCTTCCCACAGGGAAATTTGGAAATTCCGTAGCAGTGTTTACCTGACACCAAAAAAGTTGTAAAGCAATCAATTTTCAATAATGAGATTTTAATTTGCAATACATCATATAGACAGGTCCAATTTGAATGAACAGTGTTCGTCGTAATACGCAGAATAATTAAATAAACGCGGTAAATCTCTCATAGAATAAACGTATTATTAAATTGAATGAATCCTTAATTACGCATGTATGACACGATGCGATTCAATTCACAATTACTTACACTCTTTTGAAATGAGCCAAGAGCACGTAAAAGTAAATTTATCGAAACATGTAGTCGTATTATATTTTCCGCGGAAAAATGGTATTCCATTTCCTTTGACACATAAAACGCAATACAGCATCGGTAACTCGAGACCATTTGTTCTCGGTCCCTTTATGGGCTCGAGAAATAAATATCAGTCGATACTATGCTCAAGGTTGTATATTGCTCCCCGGCGGAGCGACGGGCAGGAATGCTACGCCCATTTCTTACCGCACTTACAGGAACCTAGGCCAGCTTTATTTTAGCTTGTAATTGCTTTATCCGACGTTTGATTTAAGGAACACTTAAATAAATTCTATTTGCGGTCGAGGTGTCTTTGCAAAGGCCACTGTCCAAAGCCAAATGACTTTACAATTTGACGCTTGACTAGCATTTAAAGATGATCCTTGTAAACACAAATAGCGTAAACCTCACGAAAGACTTAAATATAAATTCTATTTAAAAAATCTTTATAATATAGAAGTAAAAACTAGAGCTCGCAGTTCACTTTATGGTAAGTTGCCACTACCGTCTGTCAACGCTTGTAATCGATCTCAGATTAAATCCTGACGTCAGTCACGGATGCGTTGCTGCCCCTGAGGAGTAAGCTGGAATGCCTAAGGTAAGTATGTCTCTATTATTTTAGCCTTCAGACCAGAATACAATAGGGCATAACAACACTATTAGCATAGTCTACCAATTCGCGCTTGACCAGCGCGGTGGACTATGGCCTAAAACTCTCTTATTTTGAGAGAAGACCCGTGCCCAGCAGTGGGACAATAATGGGCTGACGATAAATATAACAACGCTATTACTAGGCAGACACAGGTAAGGCATTGATGTTTCTGGAGTAGAACCAGAAGTCAAAATTAAAATCAAAATCAAAAAATCTCCCTTGGTAAGTTCATGAAACCTGCAGTTAATATTTATAGTCTTTTTCATTTAAAATTCACTGTAAATCTCGGGAAAGTGACATCTAAAAGTAATGAACATTATTTAACCGATTGAAGTAGTAAACAAGTATGCAGTCCACCTGATGGTAGGTGACGATAGGTACCTGACGGTAGGTGATAACTTCCGGCCATATAAATCTGTTAGCAACCTCCTACAGAACAGGGCTTGTATCAGAAGTCAATCACAAATGCGTTGCTACTCCCGTGATCCTCATCGTCTCATATAATAGTGAATCGGCAACCAAAATTTAAGAATAACTTTAATCCTTACACAACATTTTGCATTTTGAATCATATGTATATCGTAAAACATTCAGGAGATTAATATAACGGTGAGAGCAGGTTCCCGGTTGCAAAATAAACATCGCAAGTTAACTTTGTAACGTTCGAAGTCAGATTTAACGCAATTTTCTAAACGAGGGCGGCCTGCGCTTCCGGTGTATGAACCGCTGCATTAAACTGTGCCGGATATAGGAAATTTGAATTACTGGGTATCTGGGATAAGTAATAGAAATAATTATATTATAGTCTAAATAGGTTATATGCCCTATGGGAAAGGTTCGTCCGCTGGGAAAGGTTCATAACAACTACATATAAGGAATGCCGAGGAAATAATAAAAGTGATAAATTTAATCTTAAGCACACACACATACGTCAGCGATATGGCAACTATCTATATATAAAATAAACAAAATAAAATGTATAATTGGCTTTATGTTTAGTCTGTAAGATTTGTGTTTTTTTTATATTTAAGAGCTATGGATTTGGTCTTAATAAATAAATTTTGGTTAAAAAGCAAATTTTTACTACATAGCAGAAGGGGGTGATAGTGACCTTCTTGTTGTCGGCACTAGAATGTACTTTGAACAGATGAATCTCGTGTCAAGGATTTCCTTATGTGAGTGTGTTTAAATTTGAAAGTATAAATATTCTAAGTCAATTAACTCATTACCGCGCTCCGAGGCACCGGGGTTCAGACGATGAGGAAATGTAAATGAAGACCCCGAGCAAAGCTTGTTAGCATTGCATGGCTTTAATGTTCACACTAAATACGATGAAACGAGGGATGTGTGCACCTAATTACATTATTAACATGTGTTTAAATTACATTATTGTTTGTGTATCCGTCTTGTGTGTGTCCATGGTACCCACGACACAGGAGAAGATCTTAGTGTGAGGCTATGAGTGTAGAAAGAGTGTGTGTTTATTAATATATGAACATTTTTCTAACCAAAATTTTGGGGTACGATATGAATGAATGATTCGGTTCCGTCTACCAAGATAATGAATATCCCACGTATTCTCGTGATTATAAGCTACATGTGTTTTAAATTTCAGTGAAATCAAAGATTAACAAACACACATACACCCTCACAAACTTTCGCATTTATAATATTAAATTCTTGTTGTAGGGGAAGTACGTACAAAATGACAGGGTATTGTGATTTTTAATCATATTTATTTAATTAGCGTAGTTATAGCCAGCCTCATCGTCTCTGACTTATCTTAGGTTCATTGACTATAAATAATACAGCACTTTTATAAATTAGGAATAAAAAAATATATTAAGAAAAAATGTAACTGTTGCAATGGCTAATGGTAAACTGCGACGATAGGCCTGTTTCGGTACGGCGTCTTTACCTTACCGTGAAAAAATGCCGTGCCATGTACGTGCTAGCATGTACATGGCACAGCCAAGATCAGTGCACGGCAGTGATCTATACAATACTGACAACCGTGCCTACACACGGCGTATTAACTGTAGATTATTACGCCGAAAAAACGTGTGTCTACAAGAGGCCTTACTGTGTCAATGGCGCTCAACTTGTGACAGGATTTAAAATATCGTTTTCTGTCACATGATACAATGACAGGGACATCACTAACGGCCTATTCACGACCTTGCCGCTGTGCGCGGCGGCTTAGCGCGGAGCGGCGGGCGGTGAAATCAAAATCATACAAATCTATGAGGCACGCCACGAGATGCGGCTCATAGCGAAATTGCGCGCGGTTTTCTCCGAGCGAATCGCTACAGCAGCGCGAGGTGTGAATCCGTGTGAGGAGCGGCAGGAACAAACGTACGAGCGAATGAGCGCGACGCCACGAGACGGAGCGGCACGGACAGCGGCGTGTGAGTGGCGTATTTAGCGGCGACGTACAGAATAAAATATTTTAGACGATTTTTGTAGCGATTTTGAGCGCGGAGGCTTTTGAAGCGAATATAAATGTAATCGAATGTCGTCACGCTCATTCTTGTGTACTATTTTCTGTAATCTTCGTATTAATTGTAAGGGACTCATCACCATTTGAATATCGTTTCTTATTCAGTTCATGCACTCCTTCCAAGATATTAAGAATATAGATTCTTTAAAAAATGTGTTGCTTTCAAATCAAAAACGGCATATTTTAGATAATGCCATAATATTGGGCAAGGTTGAATACGTCCACCTTAGCCGCTGCCGCTAATCGCTACTGTAGGTACGTGGCGTGCACCTCAGCCGCTGCCGCGCGCCGCTAAGCCCGAGGTCGTGAATAGGCCGTAAAGCCTGCCAGTTTTAAAATAAGACGACTATGTCATTTTGTCCATATGTATGATTTAGTCCGTATTTCCCCTTCATAATTAATAATTAATCAGTAGTGATATAATTAATTAGTACGTAATTCAAAAAATCTCCTCTATGTAGAGTATGTGATGAACATAATCCAACACGAGCGTCAATTGAAGATATTGATATCTTTCGTGATTCGTGTTTTGCGTTAATAAAACTAACGAGGCATTTATTTACTTTATAAGTAGATGCTATTGTAACATTTTGAAAATGTATTTTTTAGATTCAAATTTGTTACATATTACTTACTTCCTATCATATTATTTTTACAAAAAGCAACATGTCTTCGTATTATTATAAGAATGCTGTACATATGTATAATTGTCTTGTATATGCATATAGGCATATTGAAAAGGTTTCTGTATACTATGCTGTCTCTATGTCCAAATAAATAATAAAATACTTATAAGTAACTGTTTCTAACGCTACCAATCTGGACTACCTCCAAAATAATAAAAAAAATAAGCCATACAACATTATTTAAACCAATAAGGTAGGTGTAGGTGTGGCCGTACTGCGTGTGCCTTACTCTTAGGCGAACTTCCAAAAATCCTAGCATCGTATTATTACTAACATAGTAGTTATTCCACATATTATGTACATCAAGGTTGGTAGGTCTGTAATCATAGACGCGATCGAAGCTGCGGCCACTCAGCTGAAATGAACGGGTGAAATCAACCGGTAATCAAATAGATTTATTTGTAGCCCGGCTGGGACGTATGCTTCTAAACTATATGTGTATAGATACCCCTATGTAACTTTAACGTATTTATTTATTTATTTAGATACATCACCGACTTATCAATATACATTAAATAGTTTAACACAATTCGTTTGGTTCAGGATGAATCGCCATTATAGGTATATATACATCTCATAATTTATTCGAAGTATAATTATGAGTGAACTCTAACTCTAATAAATAAATACGAATAATTTAATTATTGTTTTATCTACTTTTTACCCGACTGCGTTAAAAGGACTGTGATGTTTTAAATATCTCAGGATTTTGGGTTAATATTTAATACTGTAACCGCGAATAAAACGGTGAAATTAAACTTATTTTTAATTTCTTTGGCGGTATCATCGTCTTATAGAAAAAAATAAATTATATGCAACATGATTACATGATCCTAAATTGGGTCCCTTACACTGATAACGAGTGATACAGGATGAAGTATATTAATTACCTAAAAGTCGATTAGTTCATTTCATTGGATAGCTAACGTATGTACATAGCACTTTACTGATGACACAAATCTTTTATGGCAGAGTTTTTAACTGATGTTGTATTCTGGTTTGAAGAGTAAGGAGTATACTTATCTAAGGCTTTCCAATTCAGTTTTAAGGGTATGCGAAGTGGACGACGTCCATTATTATTCTTGTATTATTTGAATTTGATTAAGGTGATTTGGGGTAATATCTGACATGGGGAAAAACCGTAAAATTGAAACTGTAGGCTAATGTAGACATCTTTTATCAAATCGACCACGTCATACACGTATATTATTTTCATGGCATAGTAGATGAAGTCACACGTAAAAAGAAAATGGCTGACTCAAGTCTACAATTTTAATCGTACGGTTTTACCCCATGTCCGATATTACCCCAACTCACCTTACTATTAGGTGAACTGCGTGATTGTCTCATTATCACGGTTGTTATATATATCCTCGTTCTGATAATTTATTACTTATCCTTCGGTTTTGAATTTTTCCTCAATTGTTACATAAGTTATGAGACAGCGGATTGGTAATGGTATAATTAAACTTAAGCGTTTATTCAGTCAATAAACTGCTATCCGACGGCCGGTCCCCGACAAAAAAGTTATAATTTATTGCTTTTCTTTATGCGCCCAGAAACTTTAAGTAACTTTAACAAATTATGGTGTAAGGTAAACACGGCATAAATCTCTACATCGATATTTAGGTTAAGATATTTCCAATATTTTTTATATAAAGTCATCTTCATAAGATTATATTTCACAACATTATAATTACATACGCGTGTTACGCGTATAGTATACGTATTTACGTACACGACAAGAATTATTATTTTTAACTTACTAATACACTTAAACTAATATACTTAAATATATGTTAACAAATATTTCCCTTTACTAAAAAACATATTTTCTATATTAAAAATAACGCACATAAACTACAATGTTTTGGTTAAATTTTCAAGAAATACTTAATTGGTAGATCCCACAGGGATTCGTCGGTAAAAAGTCGATCTTAGCTCTGATCAAGGGAAAACAGTGAAATTTCACCCACGCCTAGAACGAGATTAAAAATAAACAAGCTCATAAACGATTCATCGTACATTTTCAATCAAACTGAATCGACTCAAGCAATTCATAGCACTGATAATGAAATGCTAACATATTAGCGTCCCCGTAATTACGAGCTGAACGATACCACCCGCCGGGCTCCATTCATGTTAATGATAGACGTGTCTGATACGGCGGGAGCAAATATCATTAAATTGTCAAATAAGTAGTATGTATTCGGCTCATTATGGCGGGTAATAGTCCTTTAACCTTAGGAGCGTTCAGGCTATATTCAATTTTTGATAGACGGCTTGGCGACTGATCATTTTTCCGTTAGTTTGCATTGAAGCGTTTAGTAATTCTTCAGCCTAGACTCGTTGGAAAATACTTTATTCCTTCTGTATAAGCCAATAATGTGCATTCCATTATCACGACATAGTACAAAACAAAGTCGCTTCGCGCTGTCTGACCCTATGTATGCTTAGATCTTCAAAACTAGGCTACGGATTTTAATGCTGTTTTTTTATAGATAGAGTGGAGGAACACTGATAATTTTAGATTTTTGACGTTTGTTCACCGTCGTTGTTGAAGTCCATCGGATCAACTATGTAGTATTTAATAATTATGTGAGTACAGTTACAATATGTGTACATAAAATATTATTTGTTTGAAGTCACCTTTACTCAAAATAATGAGAGTCTACCTAAAAACTTCGGGTAATCGGATAAAATACTAGAAAATACGGATAATCGCGTAGTATATCCTGAATGTGTTAAATAACCGCGCGCTCTAAAAACTCCTTAATTTGATTTACCATAAAATGCTGACTATGCATTTGTTCTCTTTTATTCCTACCTTGATCTACATGAAACATATTTATGTCTTAAACTATTAATAAAATAAACAAAATAAGATGTTCTTCGATTTTTTCTCAATTAGTAACACTTAGAATAATATGAGATACCTATATAAAATACTGCCACAAATAACAAGTTTCTGATAAGTAGCAATATTCCTTCAGCCGCCAACAGGCAGCAACTAATACCACCTCTTTATTATCTGACAGGCTATTAACATCTCCGAGGTCAGCGTTAGGGGAAGACATCTCACATTTTATTGCAGGCTTACTCCGGATCGGCCCTTAATGAAAAACGACAGGTGCCGTCTCGTCATAATTATTATACTTAATGGGCCTCGTTGTCACAATCTCCGGTATATCCCCAATTTATTTTTTAGACAGTATTTTAGTGGTATTCAGTGTGCGCGCTAGACTCCAGGGATCAAATGGCAGGATTACTGTGGATGTTTTGAGTATTACAAAACGTTTTGACTAAACTTTATATCCTTAAATTACTATTTTTACTTTAGTGTATTTGTTAGGGTGGAATCTTCGTTCCTTAGTTCCGGGATCAGAATAGGGCTACGGCATCCCCTGCCTGTTGTAAGAGGCGACTAAAAGGGGCTTCCTGGGTTGCAGACGGCTACAGTGAGAGCTCGAACCGTTCGGTCAGGCAATCCCGGGAAGGAGGGCGGTATGTGTGGTCGCATACCGTTGTAAAGACTAGACAGAGCGGTGGGCCCAGCCGCCCATCTGGGAGGAGCCCGATGGGGCAACGCACTCGGAGGATTCCGTTTGAAGTCGTTTCGAGATCCCGAAGTCCTCCTTTTTAGCGCCGAGAACGGCCACCTGGGGGGTTTTAGTGCGGTAAAAATCCACATAACTCTGCGTCGCTCCCACGACGTCGGGTACTTTTTGAAGGTTTCCTCCTCGAGAACAAGAAAAAAAAGGGTGGAATCTTGCAACAGAATATTGAAGCAGTTATTTTTAACCGATTGAGCTGAAATTTGGTATTACACGCGTAGCATCAATTCTAAAAACGACAGACTTAGATCTGAGTAAATCTAATCTGGAAAGTCTCGCCACAAACTTTTGCATCATTCACGCGACATTTACATCATATGACATTGTACAATACGACAAAAAGATGGCTTTGAGTACTACAAATGTTATATTTTTTCTTTTCAGTGCATTGAAATGAAAGCTTGCATTTAAAATATATTTAATATCGTTTCATTAATTTTGAATACGTTAATTCATTGTTATTAGAACTTATTTATACGGTACATACTGTGATTTTTGCTTGCTTTATTTTTGTGTGCTGTGCGTTTTTTTAATTCATAACAAATGACTGATTCACAGCTACCGAAATGCAAGATCTATTTCATGACAGCAATAACCGTGGCGGCACCACATGTGTATTTAGTGGACCCTACCGCCATTGGACATATGTAATTCAGACGGTCACTTAATATGTAATTACATATTATGAAGTAAACACAAATTATGACTATGAACTATGAAGTTGACACAAAATAGGATAATTTTGTGCCAGAATTTTAGGAGACTCGTATGTTATAAGCCAATGGCCACGTTCACACGCCGTTAACAATACGACTACTATTTTATCTATTCCCGGTATCCTTTACCGCTTTCGGAGTACCGCCATTCACGGTTCGATGCTATTATTACTCTAGCTTCTGGCCACAATATTGGAAAATTCCCGGGAGGGTTTGATAATAACCGGTGCCTCACATACTAAGGCGGGTGAGGCAGGTACGGAGAATTCTATCGGCCGCCCGTTACAGCGTTCTTGGCAGTGGTTATTGCACTAAGATACAATTTAGTGCATATTAGGTATGTTTAAGCCCCGTGTAACTTAATGGAGCTTTATTTTAATGGGAAGCGACGAGGGTTCTTTACGTCGCGTCGTGGCGTGGCCTCCCACTGGTGTAACAATTCTTTCTTATTTTACGTACCTTTGGGTAATTTTATGGAGACGTATATTTAAAGAAATAGCGTACATACAATTTTAAAGCTCTTTATCTCAGATGGATTTTACATGGCATTGAAATATTTACTTGGTCAATAAATCGAACAGTAACTTTTATATTTCATAGATAATCAAATAAATGTACTAGTATAATAACGTTAATTTTAAGTTTACTTGATGGTAGACCATACCTATTTCTAGCGTAAAACAATTCTTGCGTTTCGGTATAATATGGTCTGATCGTCAGTTCACATAAGGCGATAATTCCAGTTTTAGTATTTGTGATATGTTTACTTAAAATAAAACTCATATCTTCGACATACCGTCATACCTTAGCAAATATACATAACACCTTAATTAATTATACAAATGTACATATAAACCTCCTCGGTAAAATACTCAGACCATTTAAGAAAACCGAATCGAAATCCGTTTAGTACTTTTTGTATTTATCGCGAACCAACAGCTGATATGATGGAGGACTTTACTTTATAACTTCTCATTACCACAATATTTTAGAAGCTAAATCAATTGCACTGAACGCATGCATTAACAATGATAATATTAATAGTAAATAGAACATAAAACTGCAAAAAGATTATTTCATCCACTTGCAAAATATTTCGAAAGATAAAAGCTAGGGTAACTGTTCACAAATTGCATAGTACCAAAATGATTAAGCGTAATTGTAATAAGCCTAGCCGAGCTGCCGGACGCAAAAAGTCTTATATCAAGTTTCTTGGCAAAAACAACAGTATACTTTGCCATTGTTCAGCTAGTTAAAGCTGTTTATTTTTACGTTATTAGCCAGTAGTCACACAACAGCTGTTGCTCTTGTGTTCTTACCAAGATTTCTGATTGACGAGTTTTATTATCGTACTTACCGACTGTAGTTATTGATTGTTGTTAGGATAATTCGTAACAGACTAACAGTTAATTATAGATGTTTTGTGTAATTGATGATTTGATTCATTTATTGAAATCAGGTTTATGATGTTGTTAAAATATGTTAAAAGTTAAAGTACGTGTAAAAATTTATATCAATATAGGGAAGTACACCGAAATATAAAAATATTTTGTTAATATAACAGTGAATTATCGAAATAAGTTACTTTAAATTTTTTACATCCTTAAATTAAAAATTTTCGAAGTGCACGGTTGTATAGTGTTTGCTCTCGGTAACTAGCAAACTTGGTGTATATATATTGAAAGTAGAAATTAAAGCTATTCTTAATCAAGATTCATTAAGAAAGACAATTGTTATTGTTTGATTTTGGAGCTTCATTTGAATCCACTTCTAAGTTTCGGAACAGTGTTGAGGCCTTGAGTTCACAAACCGCGACTGTTCGTCATTAGCAAGATGGTGTAATTACACAGACATAGCGAACGTATTACACTATTCTTACCCAACGCACAGGAACTAATTGAATTTCAAAATAAACTTACATGTTATGTAATTTATTGTACACTAATATTTATTCTACCATAATTACACGTTAGTCGAAATTATTCAAGCAATGTGTGTTGCCAGTGATAACCTACGGCGCCGAAACGTGGTCCTTCACTGTAGGCCTCATTCGGAAGCTCGCTCAGCGTGCTATGGAGAGGGTTATGCTCAGAATTTCGCTACGAGACATAATTCTCAACAGTGAAATCCGTAGACGAACGAAGCTTACCAACATAGCTCTCAAAATTAGCAGGCTGAAGTGCCAATGAGCCGGCCACATCGCTCGTAGGACCGATAACCGATGGGGAAGAAAGGTCCTCGAGTGGCGACCATGTTTAGGCAAAAGGAGTAAACGTCGCCCCCCTATCAGATGGACCGATGACCTGAAGAAGACAGCAGGAAACCGTTGGATTCAGAGGACACAGGACCGGTTGGAGTGGCGCCATTTAGGTGAGGCCTATGTTCAGCAGTGGACAACAAAAGGCTGATGGATGGATGGATGGAATTACATGTTCGCATTATCCTCTTTATTATAATCGATCCATAAGATATTTGCAATTACCTATTAAATAAAGGAATAATATAATAAAGTACGGGTGTAATTCTTAAAACAAAAGTGCTCCAAAATGCCTTCCGTTTTCGCCTTTCGTCGCTAGAATTTAGGGATACGGATGAGCTAATAAATAACCTAAAATAGATAACTAAGATTTCATTACTAAGCCTGTCTGCCTAAGGCCCATCCCAGACCTCTGTCATTAGCCGAACGGTCAATATTAGACACAATCTACATAGTACAGAGTAGTGACACAGTAGAAATATGGAGAACACTATGGAAACTGCCTAAAAACGTTCTGAAAGGTCACACTTACACAAACATACGCATCTATGAGGCCGCTAAGGGGTTTTCGCAGTACTTCAGTAGCGAGTGTCGCGTCAAGACGAGTGGTCACGTTGCTATTTGTTTTAAAATGCCACGTGCCATGGCTCGTGTTCGTTCCATGTTAAAGATCTACAAAAATCAATGATCTACAAATTGTATCTATACTAAACTGTTTACCGTATTTAAAACTACAATAAAAATTATCGTCATGCTGATACTAACCGACGCCATGAGATTACCTTCTTATATTATTTGTAAACTGCGTAGATATCACAATTAAATTGATTGATTGAGGACACGACAGGACAGTGCATGCTAAAATAAAAATTAATAACAGAATTATTAAAAAATAATATAGAGACAACCCTATACCTTCAATAGAGTGCAGGTAATTATTTTATAAACTAGGCTTAGTTTCCATACTGTTCATGTTTGTACTGTAGTAGTGATGTAACAAGTGTTATAATTTGACATTCGCCAATGAGAATGCGAATGCGATTGTTGGTTTTATTTCAGTTCTCGGTGTAGGGTGACGGAGGACATAAATTTTGGCGACCTTTTTTTTGGACTTCGATATTAAATTTGGCGACCTTTTTTGCAAGACTGCAATTCGATATTCGCAAAACATTCGCACAATTCTTATGAATGCGAATATTTAAAGACACGTGAATATTCGCGAATGCCAATGCAATGTAAGGTTGTAAGGAGAGGTTCGAAATCAAACCATCTCGAATGCTCAATCGATACTGATTTAATAATACTTCGGAGACACAATTTACAGATACGTCACATTAGAGTTAAACATTAGATATGCACCACAGCAAATATTCGTCACATCACTAGTACAGAGGAATGAATAATAGACGATACAAACACGAGGACCGAAGGCTTGCCATAAGTGCGTCAAATCTCACAGCTTCATAATAAATTATTCTGGCCAGACTACTGCTTACATCCATTTGTCAGTTAATAAATTCGAAATATAGATTAAGAAAAACCTTTGCTTTAGAGCATATCAAAAAAATGTGATTTTATAACATGCTTGGTAACGGTGATGGTAATGTTTATAGTATGATTTAAAAAATCAGCTTTGAATATATATTTTCTTAGTTAATTAACTGTCAAAGTGTAGCATACCTTGCGCATAAAGCCTCATGTTTATTCAAAGGCAAAATAATGAAGGAAGCATTTGTTACTATGTAAAAAACAATAAGGTTACAAAAACATAATTATACAACAATTTTTGGTTTTTAAGGTAGTGGTTGGTAGTTCGAATCTGAAAGTTTACCGCTATACCTAATTCTGCCTTAAAACAGATGTGTACGACTACGATATTCCGGTCCCCACAGAGTCCTCTGGGGTTGCAACGCATCTACTACTAAATTATCTTGGGTACAGTCCATTATTGTCCCACTGCTGGGCACGGGTCTTCTCTCAGAATGAAGCTTTAGGCCAAAGCCCACCGCGCTGGTCAAGTGCAAATTGGTGGACTCCAACTATCTTATCTGCTAACTTATCTTACCTGTGATTAATTATGGGAAGATGTAATAAATTATTTATTATAATTATTAATTATGTCCATGGGTAGCATTGCTCACATGTCATCAGGTAAATCGAGTGTTCATAATTTGAATAAATAATGAAGTAGTAACGATTGTAACATATTATTATGACCACTTGTAACCTCCACCAAATATACGTATAGGCTGCAAAGCCGACGAGCCGCTGGTCCGCTGCCAGCTGCTCGTATTATTGGATTCTTTACTATGGATACCGTTACCCTGAATCTTTTTACGCTTAACCGCTCTGCCAAGAATTAGAATATTCTGTGATATGCACGTAGAGTCTTATACGGATGAGAGGGTAGAACGTATTTCATTACATTAGGGAGATGCACATGTATTTGAGCCAAGTAGGAGCAAGGCCTTGAGAAATTATAATGATTTAACTACTGACAACTTTATGCTACATAATTGTTACATGTTTATAGTTTACGTAGGGACTATTAAAAACAGTGAGTTATTTTTTTACATCAGACTACTTACAATGAGCATACAGTCCACCTAAAGGTGTTACGTTAGGTAAGGTTACTGTCCCCCATGAGCATCGGTAGGCAAGTTTATATAACACAAGAGTTTTATCTAAAGTGCAGAGGGGACCTCTGCCACACTTGATTCGGTCTTTCCCGGTCGAATAATGCTGGTTGGCTCATCTGGCTATTGATATCATGTCAATGTAGACTTAAAATAGTAGCTCAACTTAAATAGTCATTTGTAATACGTTTGGTTTGGTATAGCAGGCACATATTACTATAAATATAATCAGTACACTAACCACTCAATAGGACGCCTTTTCAATTAAAAGTTAAGTTATTTGTAAAAGTTTGCCTCATACGGTAGCATAGCACCAGTTAGAAATTAAACTGTGTATTTTTTTTATTTATTAACACGCCTAAAGTACTATAAAAATACTGAAAATTAAATTAGTTAAAAATACCGTACCATTCAATAACTTAGTTAGGCTTAGTTATTGAATGGTACGGTATTTTCAGTCACTTTAAATTACAAAACATATTTTTTTATATTTGAAGTAATCTTATAGCTCAGCGAAATAGATTAAATTCCCCGCAGTGAAAATGCTTCCGCAATTGAACTGTAGCCAAGCTGCGAGCTACAGTCCGGCTACAAGTGCAATTTGCGGCGTCTTCTAATTCTTCCTTATTTATAGGAAGCTTTCAAGTCGATATCTACTGCAATCCTGAGATGTTAGACTTTAACCACACTAAGCTCAGCTCAGCTTAGCTGATCTGAATTGAATTGGGTTTGCGTAGTCGCTACTTTGATGTGTATTTTTAACAAGTTAAAAGCAGCTAATCAAATCCACTGTAACCAACTTCACACAGAACAGTGATTCTATCTGTAATAAGTCAGGGTATAGGTTGCTACTTACGAGGACAAATATGGTAACCTCATATGATAGTAAGCCGCACACACAACCACCTCGTAAATTAGGTTTAAAATTTACACACTTCTACATACATATCTGTCGTTACAAAATATTTAAAACATGCGGCACTCCGGGATTGCCGCGGTAAAGCTAGTGCATAGCATTTTTTATAAACTTATGCAATTATAATTATTTATTTATTTATGCAGTATTTTTTGTTTGATATTAATTCAAGTTTTTTTCTTTGATACTATACATTTTCTCACAAACAGCTGCTTACATATTCGTCAGATTTCAGAGCAGGTCGTCTCGATCCGTGCGAGCTTCTGTCGTACCATATACATACACGATAAGCGAACGCTGAGCTACGCTATACGGTAGGCGGACTGGGGGGTGTTAGGTTTTTTCGTTACGGAATTTCTTGATTCAGTCGCCACTGTAAAAGCCCGCGATAAAAGCTAAATTAATAACTTAAAAATAAAAACTACAAAACATCGTTTTCGTTTACTTTTTGTTGCATATGTATATGAATACATACTAGCTCATACCTTTGTTTCAAAGCATGTTTTGTAGGATGTTCACTAGAAAACGCGGTGCAATTGAATCACTAGTAACTTAATATCAGGCTGCATACAGTGCACTGCCGACAACTGCGGCGCATTGTACGCGCTGGGCATCAATCGTGTCCGAGCGTTTAGTGCTAAGCTGATAACAAATTTAGTCAGACGTGTAAGTTGCGAAAACAAATGAATCTAGTAGCAAACTCAATAACTTGTACGTGCTACATACTGATTGACCGTAGCATGCCACTACAGTAAGGCGGGGCGACAAGTTTAAAGAACAAATGTATAGAACTGTATGACGCATGCCATGGATTAAACGATATGGGATTAAGAGAGTAACGCTCTTAAAGAAAAAAATAAAATTGTTCCGGTATACCATAAAACCCAGTCTAATTTAAAAATGTGTTTTAATGATGTTATGATGTAATGAAACACCTAATTGGCTGGCTGGAAATGGCTAATACATTTCAATTGTGTAGTTTTGACCGAGGACAGCACTAAAGGTAGAGAAAGATCCAATGCAATATACCATTTAATTAACTATGTAATGTATTATTACTATTTTTGTCAAAACACATCATTACAAAATGTATTAATTTCGACTTAAATATATTAACTTACTTATTTTTTTTTTTGTCTGAAATAGCAAACGAGCTTGCATTCCACGTGATGGTAAGTACTGCCGTCCATGGACATCTGAATTATACAGAACATAGGTTCCATCTGAAGTCAATCACAGGTGCGTTACTACTCCCGAGGACTATGATGGTCGCCTCATGTGAAAATATGCCGGCAACCACACCCTTCTATCGAAACGCAAGAAATGCTTCACGCTAGAAATAGGTGTGGTAATTTATATTATAAAAACAAAAGTTTGTGAAGATGGATGCCTCTTTGTTACGCTTTTACGCAAACACGGCTGAACTGATTTACAATTTTAGAACACATATTCTTTATGACTTGCACTACTCTTCATTGTTTGCAAACGAGACCCACGTAAAAAGTCTAGCACCTATGTATGTGTATAAAGTGCCGCTCGATTCAACTATTTTCGTAAATTAAAACGGGCCGCTCGCGCATCCACCGAACTCGTCGCGAAAGTCGACAGGAACAATTGGAATTGTCTGCGACGTCGCTTTGCCTTTGACACGCCCTGACAGCGCCACAATTACCGGCTGCGGGGCTAGAGATAAAGCCCACTTTAATGTCTCAAAAGCTGCCTTCCGACGACAATCTATCACGACATTAAGGTCACGTCACCGGCCGCCCCGCACTTACAATCTGAATAGCAAATTTCTTAGACCTACAAGATGTAGGCGTATGGAAGTGGGTCACTCCATGCCCGATCTAAGCTGATTGTGTAGTTACGTCGCATATGTAACAGATTGGGAGTGACTGATGGATTCCTGAATATTAGACTTTTTCCAATGAAGTTCGTGAACCTATTTTAAGTAAAGTAGATACTTTGACAAAAGTTTCAATACACCTATTATGACAGAGAACATGAAATTAACTCATTTAAATAGACTTCCATTAAAGTTTAAGCAATTGGTTCTGTATCAGAATTTTGGAACATATGCATTCTTTGTAGTGTAAGCCATGCAAGTCGATTAATTCTGTATAATTAATGTGATTTCGTTGTCTTGTGCAAAATTCGTAATTTAACGGATATCCTCAAAAATCCCTTCATTTGACTTTTAAATTTTGCAATCATGCCTTCAGCAAACAGTTTATAGGCCCCGACAGAATCTGATAAAGCGGCGTTCATTGCTTAATGAAGGGTGTTTCATTTATGGGCCTTTGTGAGGCCTCTTTAAAATTCAATCGCGAAGTTCGGGAAAGGGTTCAGCTTGCCAATATTAGTGTTTGCTCGGATGCTCGTTTAATTGCGCGTTATCTCTGTTTGGGTACGTTTATTGTTGCTGCAAACCGTATTACTTGATGTAAGACAACTTCGGGGCCAAATTGCGATGAGCGGATTAAATCAATATGTGGAGAGTAGCGGTAGTATGTGGTACAATTTAATTTATATTATTTGAATTGGAAACAGAAGAATATCGTTTAAGTTAGTATTGTTAAGACAATACAGTGTTTCTGATTTACGACAAAAATACATCAGGTAAAACGTAGTAGAGCAAACGATACGGAAATTATAGCCGTCTAATATACTCGTCCAAGAACATCCGGCAGATCGGAAACGCTTTGAGAAACGACAAAGTGTTCCCAATACAGAGTGCAGATCAAAGCGACCGAGCCGAGAATACGGAGGTACGGCTGAATAAAACTGGATTTCGATGTCTCCATCTCGGCCGAGGTCTGACAGTTCGAGAACATCACCTTAACTTCTAACCAGTCTAATCTGCTTTTTTCTTAACAAGCGCCCTTATTCTGAGAGCTAGGCGACCGTTTGACTACCTTGCCATATCTTAACCTACAACAGCCGACAAGAGAATCAAACAATCATATCAAGATTTACTCTATTTCAGTGTATGCAGATGGTAGAACCAGTGTAGTTTGACCGGGGAAGTACCACCGCCACACCTATTTCTAGCGTGAAGCATTTCTTGCGTTTCGATAGAAGGTTGTGGTAGCCGGTACACTTTTATATGAGGCGATCATCGTAGTTCTCGGGAATGGCAACGCATCTATGATTGACTTCGGATGGAACCCATGTTCTGTATGTAGTTGTTGATTACGGATGTCCATGGGCGGCAGTGACTGACTTCAGTCAGATAAAAAAAAGTTTGTTTTATCTTCCATCGTTAACCAGCACATGGTTGGACGAATAACGAAGAATCGTCCCGCGTGGATTCGACCGAATTAGAGCCGGTACTGTCGCGAGTAAAAAGCTTTCATCCCTCATTTATCATTCAGTCCCCGCTCGGAACAATCCCTCCACTAATAGTCCTGTCGCGTCATGCGGCCTAAACGACACGCGTATTAGCCAACGTGTCATTACAATATCGGTTAAAAGTTCTAACGATATGTGACTCACGATAAATTGACGTTAAACCACAGTATTTAGTATCATACAGTAATCTAACTCTGCCCTGTCCTTGAATTTTATACCTACAGACGCGCTGGACGAGAGTATGCGTTAGGGCTACCCGTCTAAAGTATTTTAATTACATCTGCATACTTGACTTTATTATTTATTATGTATTTTATTCAGTAGATTATGGTATTAAACAACGCGTTTTTTTAATATTTGAGAGACTTAATAACAAATCGTACACAAATAATAGTTATAAATTTCACACTGAATATTATTTTACCAACCAAAATAAAAAATATTAACACTGGAAGTGTTTATGCACAATTAAAGTTATCAAAAACAGCCTAATATAGTTTACAACTGCTCTTCGCTACGTTATTATTTAAATAAAAAGATCCACTGCTTAAAAAACGTCACACCGCCCGCTTGTCACTACGGCACATTCGTTGGCTATTGCATACCGAGTGCATACCGAAATCGAGGCGCGTAGGTACAACTTGCGTTTCGTGCGATTGTAAGAAGTTAGAATACCATTACCGTGGTTATACGCTAACGTGTCATTACAATATCGCTTTCGGTTAAAAGTGCTAACGATATGTAACTCACGATAACGTTTTAGGCCAACAGGGAAGAATATGCATAGGTTTTTCTGATTAAGACGAAAATATGAATGTTGACCCAGAATAACTAATTACTATTCATGCTAGCCAACTGCGGTGGAAAGAGAGTACTAGTGACCTGTCGCAACGGTCGAAATTCGACCATAATTTACTTAAAAAACTAAACTTCAAATTTTCCAAAGTAGCAATAGCGGGTATTTTGATAAAGACATCTGACATTTTTAAAGTTATGTGTTTTCGTAGTAAGACATTGAACGTTTTATTTTGCTTATTATTTATGTGTTTGTGTCAAATGCAAGGTAATATGTGTAATGCGTTTTTAGTTGATTTTAGGTTTGTTTTATGCATCATTTGAAAAAAATATTAGCATTTGGTAATCTTTCTCTACATCAACTGTAACCGTGCATAATTTAACCCTCCTCCGTCCGCGGCAAATATGTTAAAAACGAATCACAAATTTTTGCTTCGCGTATTAATATATGGATACCAATTTCTTAGACATATGCTACAGCTCAAACAGCTTGATAGATTGTAACATATGACTTATCATTGGAATATACCCAGATTGCAAAATGACAGGCTACATATATTTTTGAAGTGAAACTTCTTTAGGCACATGAGGGTAAAATTTTTACAGATGAAACGTCACGCCGGTATGCAACGGAAGTGTCGGAAAAGAGAGAGAGAGTGATCGAGACCGATTGAGAGAGAGTAAGACAGGGCGAACATAGCATGAGCAACTAGCCGTGGAGTGAGAGTAGGGAGCAAGCGAGTGAGAAAGATTGAGATAAAAAGTGAGACAGAGCGAACGTCGTATCACGCCTTTTTCCCTTCCTCTTAATCTTGGAAATTTAAAGTTTTAGATTTGTATAAATATAAACAAGATTTATAAATTAGTTCGCCAAAGAAGTTTCACTTCTGACATGTGTACTTTGTACGCACGCATGTTTTTTTTTATATAATTTCGGCTGCGACGAGGGAAAAGAAGGGACCACCGACATTTTTTTTATTACCACAATAATATACCCATATCAAAAGAATGCAAGTTAATTATCAATTACAAATGTGTATCTATAACTATGTTGACGCAAAATCAAAAACAATTTAAAACTAATAAATGTGATTGTTCATATGTGATGCGATCATCTTAGTCCTCAGAAGTAGCAACGCCTCCGTGATTGACCTCAGCTAAAAACTCTGTTCTATATGAGGTTATTTACAAATTTCCATGGGTAGCAATGACCACTTGCCATCAGATAGATTGCATGCTCGTTTGCTGCTTTTAATCGGATAAATAAATCTAACCAAAAATCGAAATCACAAACTTGTAAGAGCATGCTTTAAATTTAGCTGACTTTTATATAAAGTTTCAACCCCTGTTTTACCACTTTAAGGACCCATTAGCCAAAAACGGTGAAAAAGATGTTCAATATCATTTCTTGATAAATGTTTAAAGTGTCAACCTAATCCGAAGTTTTAAAGAGGGTAAAAATCACGTTCAAAGATCCCATTCCATAGATACATAGATTATATTATATCATATATTATATCACACAAAAAATTACACACACTCACTCACACACACACACACGTGCACACTCTTCCGCAATTAAACATTTGTCGAGCGTTTTCTTTACTTTTAACAAATATTATTTTTCTTATATTCATACATCTACTAGTAAGAAATATGATGAATACTTTGTGATGTTTTTTTTTAGCTAAATAAGTATATTGTAAATCCGTAATTGCCTTCAAGATCTACATTATAAGTTTAGAGCGTAATTTTATTGTAATAAGCTGTGGATTTTGTGAATAAATAAAATAAAAATAAAATTAATTTAAACCCGACTGCTTAATAACAATAAACTAAATCTGAGACCAAGTAATCGTTTTTAAGGATTCGGTTTTTATTATTTAGTACTTTACAAAGTTACTTATGGCTTTATGCATTTTACGCAAATAGCCAAGTGTATATACCCGTTTGATATTGTTATTAAATCGTAGTCGTAATTAATTACTCCACATAACGAACGATAAACCATCGCGCCATTACTCGCAAAATGCTTTATGTATAGCTAAGACTGGTCCTAAGATTGAAAAGCGATAAAACCCCCGATATCTAACGCTATGATCGCTCGATAATTAAACTGTCGCTTGGAGACGCCAGAGATAGCGATCGGCGGCCGGTCCGCGGGACCAAAGAATTCTTAATTACGCAACTTGCGACGTGATATCAACCCGTAGGCTCACTTCGGCATTTAACCCATTTCCTAAGCTATTCCAGGAATTTGCTTCACTGGTCATCTGATTGAGGCGGATTGTTTCGACGGAGGGTAAAAAATAAACTTAACTAAACTTACGTAACTTTAAAAAAATATGTACTTTAATAAATTTTATGACATTTAATGTAAATCACATGAGAATTTTGTAACTAAGCTGGAAAGAAACTTAAAGCATTGTAGAAATTAATTATCGAAAGATATAAAAGTAAGATAAATGTATTGGGTGACTCATTTATAGTCCAAAATCCCAGACACGTAAGACAACTTATTTTCTAAAGCATATATTAAAGCAATATTTAAGCCAATTCGCACTTGGCCAGCGCGGTGGACTATGGCCTAAACTCTCTCGTTCTGAGAGAAGACCTGTGCCCAGCAGTGGGACAATAATGGGTTGACGAGAGAGTCGTAAAAAATGATTCTTTTATATAGTAACAATTATTATAACGTGACTTTATTTTTCTTTATACCTAACCAGATGGAGCCGAAATAGCTTGATTTCTATAAAATAAAGGTGTGCCTCTAAGATCTAAGTGTTAACGGATCTCCCTTAGATTACCAATAATATACGTTCTCACATCACAATTATTTATTTAACAGATACTTAGTTACAATTATTTATATTATTTATTTATTATTCTCACATCACAATTACTTATATATCAAACTCTTAGTTTACAACTATCTATGTTATTTATTTATTAGAATCTTTGTTTATAACCATCTTTATTATTTTTCGCACGACCGACCATTTGCAACCCATGACAACTTATATCTTCTTCTTTGTAATGTTTTAAATATTGTAATACTTTAAATAAGTTTTCATATAAAAATATAGTAAATGTATATAATAATAATATCGGTATTTTGAAAACGCTAACATAAGAAATAAAATTTTGAGTCAAAGAACACGCCTATTATTACAATGAGATTTTTGAAAAATGACATAGACATCTGACATTTTTAACGTTATGTGTTTTCATAGTTAGACATTGAATGTTCTATTTCGTTTATTATGTAAGTGTTTGTGACAAATGCACGGTAGTAGTGTGTGTAATGTGTTATATGCATCCCATGCATCCTTCTCTACGTCTACTATATCCGAGCAAATTTTCATACGGATCCGTCCGCGGCATATTACTTAAAAATGCACCACAAGTTTTTGCTTCACGTATTAATATAATAATTATTCGTTATCATATTATAGCTCCATCAAACATAGTCCATTCGTGGAATGTACCATCTAACCTGTCCCCCACATAATTGAAGCAGGGTGGTGGAGGGGAATAATTAAATGTTCCCGGCACGCTCGTCATAACACTGCGGATTACGCGCTGGCGGACAGCGGCATTTTGATAAATATACGTTTTGACTAGTTTCATTAAATTAATATTCATGATTGATTAATTCGGGAGTGTGGTTGAGTATGTAAAGTTCTTTAATTCCAGTTGAATAGAGCGGTCTCTGCTATAAATATTTAAAATGTCTGTAAAATTGTTATTGTAATGTGAAAATGCTATTAATACAAAATTACTCGTGTTTACTACCATTTTTAATGCATATTAGTAATACTACTAATCTGGTTAAATTCTCAAATACTCTTTTACTGATTTTTTTTACAATTATTTTAATCAGATCGTAAATTAATATCTGAAATCGACCATCGACCTGAAAATTTAAAATTTATGCAGTTAAATATACATAGTACATGAATGTGCAAAAGAATTGTGAACATACATTTTCAAGTGTGTGAAAACAAAATGGAATGTATTCCATTCTATTTTGTTTAAAAATAAATATTGGTAAGCTATGAAACTGAAACCGACACGACCAGAAAAATCCACGTAAAGTTTTTATGCATTGGAATAGACAAAAAAGGGAATAAAAACAGGAAAGGTAACAAAGCCGTATAGATGTAACGCAGAACTCGTAGAAACATTGTAACGGTGCGGAGAGCATCGGATTGGGTTCCGCAGAATCACACAAAACCCACTAAAACGATTTTCACCGCTGGTTGCCTCGTTAGCCCGTATAGCTTTGTTTCACCTGCAGAAATCTTTTGTCATATTGTATGCTATATTGGTTAACTTTTACTTTTTAATTTACATTTCATATCTCATAACGCTCTATAATTTTTAAGTTAATCTTTATAAGATTGAAATAGCAAACAAGCACGCAGTACACTTGGTGGTAACTTGTAAGTGCCGCCCATAGACCAGATATTCATGTCCATATAGAATCAGGGTCCTATCTATCATGTGATTGATTTTTGGATAGTACTCTGCTGCTCCCGAGGTCTAAGATGGTATTCTCATTTAAAAATGAAGTCACAAACTGAGTATTTTTTTTATCAGTATCTATATATTTCATAAATACTTATGTATTATACGAAATACGATGTGTGAAACTACATGCCTAGTGATAAAAAATATTACTAATTAAATTACTTTCATTCTTATTAAACCAAATCTTTGTATATATTATTTGTTTTCTGTTGTATAAATTATTTGTTTTATGTTATTTTTTTCTAAGAATATTAAAAATAATTATTACCGTTACGAATTGGGGAATATTCTGCTTAGTAATATATAGAAGCAA